>CAVNYN010272970.1:0-51788 GCA_963692815.1 Nyctanthes arbor-tristis | reverse complement strand
ATCTTGAAAGGATTTTACAGAGCAAAACACCGGCAAAGAAGAATGGGATCCCGGAAAAAACTTGAACTTTCTCAAATAAGATTGTTTGGATACATTTCTCCACATATTTCAGTAGACTTATCAATCAATTCACATTAAAAATAACACTGACTCAACATGTAACACAGACTAACAGGGTATGAAAAGCTAGTAGTACAGAGTACAAATAAGAAAATGGATTATGGAGCTGAAAATTAAAGAAAAGAAGAAATCGAAGAAATGGTGACGGAAATATACTGAAAGAGCGATAAATCTAGAGGCGGAGGGAGCAGCCGCCTTAAACCCTGCTATAAACCACTTCAGGTTGCTCCTCATTGAAAGAGAGGAAAGAAAAATAAAAATAAATTTATTTATTTTTATTTATTTATTTTTATTAATTTTTTTTTGGGGGACTGGATTAATAAAAAAAATAAAAATGAGGGTTAATTTCACAAATCCTCCCCAAACTTTGAGTAAAAATCAGTTAGGTCTCTAACCTTTTTTTGACCTCCTAAGTCTCCAAACTTTTATTCATTCACACTATAAGTCTTTTTTAACAGATTTCATCAATATTGCCATTAATTTTTCAGTAAAATTACTGTCATACACCTTAACTTTTTAATTTTAAAAATAAGAGATTTAAAAATATTAAAAATAAAAAAAACCCACCACACACAAGCATGCCGCCGAAAATGTCCATTGGAATGCTACCATTTATGGGGGCCAAAAGAGGATATGAATCCCCTCATTTTGCTACCGGTACATTTTTCTGCCAGAAAACGGCATCATTTGCTCCCATTTCCAGCAACATTTAATAGCGAGCGAATCGTTTCCGGCAACATTTGAGGGTGGGTGAATCCCCCAATTTTTCTGCCAAAAATGGCAGCACAAATGGTTGGTTGACCCCCCCTCCCATTTGGCTGCCATTTCTGGCAGTAAAATGGAGAGGGAGAATCCCCCTTTGGCCGCTGGATATGTTAGTTTTCTGGCAGCCATTTCTGGCTGCGTTCTTGGGAGGGAAGGGTGGGGGTGTTTTTCTTTTTTTTTTAATTTTTTATTATGATATTTTTAAATGTTTTGTTTTAAAATTAAAAGTTAAGGGGTAACGTAATTTTATAGGAAAGTTAACAACAATATTGATGGAATCAGAAAAAATGACCTATCATGTGAATTTATGAAATGTCAGAGACTCAGGAGGTCGAAAAAAATGTTGGAGACCCAATCGTTTCTTAACTCAAATGTTATGGACGAATTGTGAAATTAACCTTAAAAATAATTATAAAATAAAAATGAGAAGAGAGAGAGAGAAAGAGAGCTATTCCGGCTGGTCCGAACCCAGATTAGCAGATAGATCAGCCAAAGCCGTCCAAAAGACCAAAACAAAGAATATATGGACTAAATTGTTATCTTATAAAGGTTAGGACCAGTTTTGAAAGTCACTCAATTATTATTAACATTATGTAATTATATATTTATGCTTGAAAAACATCTAAGTTTTTTAATTATTATCATATTCTTGTGTGAAACCGAAAATTAACAACTCTTGTTCAAGGACAAAAAATACAACTAGTCAAATTTCATGCTGAATCTTAAGTCGCAATAACAAATTACTAAGTCACAAGTATATAAAATAGCAAATATCATATTTCATTATACATGAATTCCTAAATTCTCATTAGTTCAAAAATAAGTAAAAAATTACTATTAGTCAATTATTACAAAAGATAGCCATCTTACACCTATAAGAAGCATAGCTTCTGTGTCAGTATAAAAAAAACGTTTGAATAAGTTGATTATACATATTTCCCGTCTTTTTTATTCTGAACTTGAAACTACTCAAACAAACGAAAGAAAACAACCCAAATACTATAAATGGTTCAATTTCAGGAATATAATATATAATCGTTAGTTTTTGGTATTATGGTTACATGCATGATAGATTCTCAAGTAATAAGAAACAAAGGGAAAAGAGAAATATTGGAATCGTGGTAAATCAAAGATAGAACGAGGAAAACATGATAAGTGATTCTACATTTTAGTAATCTAAGTTTAGTAACGTGATATAATTATTTGAAAAACTTTAACATAGGTTTAAGCTTTTAGAAGTAATGGTTTTTGAAGTTTGTAAATATATGAAAATTGTCTAACACCCTTGGAAGGTGCTATTACGACATATTTCATCTAAATGTGTGCATATATGCACGCCACCTGTGATGCAATCCAAACCATGGGGAGTAAAAAAAAAATTCCAAGCTCATAGGCAAGCATTCTCATCAAAAGAAATCTAAAATGGCCAAAGGGAGGTAGGAATAGGAGATTTGTGTACAAATTATACAATTTGGAGCCTTGAAGGATGAAAGTAGCAATATCGAAAGTTGAGGACCAAATTGAAAATGAACCAAAGACGATAGAGACCAAATGTGAAAAATCTAGGAAAAGAAAAAAAGAGAGGCTTCATGAGTTGTGACAGTTCAAGCGGCCATCTTCAATTAGGATGTGTACTCTCACTCCCTGTGTGTGAGACGACACCAATGAAGGCCACAGTCGTGGCTCACAACAAGTTACACGGTATGACTGGAAGGTGGTAGAACGTTCTAGAAGCTTGCACGACTTGGTTGACATGGTGCGTTCTTGAAAGTTCCATGGATGGTCACTAACCGAAACCTAGAGTCCTAAAGAAAACACTCTAGAGACCTCTATGGACAATTCTAGAGTATAGAATTGGTCATCATAATCTTGTACATAGTGTGTTGGGAATTGAAAGGGTCGATAATAGTCATAAGATCATAGCAATCTTTACCGTCCATTTTAAGGAGGTGGTAGTATAAATTGGGGCCCATGCAACTCATTTGTAAATTGTAACCAAGCAAGCTTTCCACAAGCTCTAATTATTATTATTATGTGTGTTTTTCAGTTTTGGCATATAATTGAATTTATAAATTAGAGCACACAAATCTATAGTTGGAACTCTAGTTTTTATTTTTTCATGTTATACTTTTGCACAATTATAATTTTATGTTAAGTGTTGTCAGTATTCTTACTGCTTTTGTAACTTATAATCTAATAAATAAAGTAGTGCTTGGGAAGATGGCTTGACAATTGCTCTCGAGAGGTGTTGAACATGAGTATCAGGTGGCAGGTTGGTAAATAGAACTTCTATTCACCCATTTAATCATCCTTGGATTCTCAATGCTCTATCTTTCAAACCAAGTTCTTCAAATAATGGAGAGTTGCACAATATGTTTGGGTTGATTTCAGCATCAGGAGGTCGGAATGTTGATAAAATTAATCATTTCTTCTGGCCGATTGATAGAGATGCAATTCTTTGCACAATAATTCCATTAGTAGGTGCTGGTTTACTTACTCCCTTTCGCACAAAGGCATTTCATCATATCGCGAGATTATCACAAAAAACCATAATATCGCAAGAAATTCAAGTCCAAACATTTCATTTCAATCCAATATTTTCAAACTTTTTAGATGGCGGTTTGCATTAGGGTTCAACTTGGAGCCGTTCGAATTGGGGAGCAATTTGGAATATAGATTCAATGTTCCAACTACTAAACTTTGATCGAATTGATGAATCCCACTGAAAAACCACTAAGACCATGGACGACTTTGAAGTTGTTTCTTCGTTTTCTGATTGAGAATGGCACATTCTTGATGATGAACCCGGTACTCAGCTAGTAGACAGCAATGAGGACGATGAAGTGAGTCCCCGTACGAAGAAGGTAATTTTAGTTCATAACTTTCTTTTTGTCCTTTCCATCCCAATTTGACGGGAAATTTGCACAAACACAATAATGTAAATTGAAGATTGATAAGAATCAGAATATTGGGCATTCTGAAATATTGTACTCGTATAGAAAATTCTTGAGAATGATCAAAAGTATGGTCAAAATAAAAATTAAACTATTTTGGAGTATAATGATTATAACCTAAGCTATATTGTCTTTATATTTCCAGATGAATCTGAGTCAATAAATAAATAAAATTTATTGTTAATTAATATATTTGAACAAGTACATGAACGATCTTTTTTGTTAGTTGTAGCTAATTTCTCTGTGCTATTCTTAATTTATTTTTTGGGGGATTACATTCTACTCCTATTTAAAGTAGAAGCTTTTCATAATTGCTATAATACACATTATGAATAAAATGTCAAACAGATAAGTTTACTAAGACTATCTTCAGATAAGTATACTAAGACTATCTAACACACTTAGATTTTATTAAGACTGCATCAAGAATTTTCTAGGTGTCAGGGAAGTTGAATGATTCCTTTTGAAAATTGAAACAGATAAGAAAGGTGATGTATATGACATATATTAGGACACGGCTTTTATAATTTGTTGCTTGTAATATATCAAGCTGAGTATGTAGAACCGTTACAGTCTTCTCATACCTTGATATATCTCTCTATTATTTTTTCTTACTTTGTGTAGAGCAGTGACTGAAGTTGAATATCTTCTTGTTGGATTAAAATCTAACTTACACCCTTATAGGACATAGAACTTGGAATTGAAGTGCATGTGTGGTCTGACCTCTTCCTTTCACTGAAGGTTAAACTAAAATGGTTGTCTTTGTTTTCCTTCTAGGCTAAGGTTAATTAATCACCATATGGCAATACACTTCATTACCTGGAAAATACAACACATAGTCAATTTGCATTCACCACTACTGAGGCTGGCAACTACCTTGCATCTTTTGGGTTAACGGCGGGGTAAGTGTTAACATTTATTGGAAGATAGGAATTGTGGCAAAGGACTCAGTTGCAAGGAAGGAGAAAATTGAGGTAAGATCCCTAAACTATCATCATGACACAACTGCAGTTTGTTGTCAACAATGGGTTGTCTTCTTTACAGGAAGTGATAGTTGAACTACTGTGGTGGCTTGAGATTTGAACTTTCTAGTTTCTTTGTTGTTGCTCTAGACATTATTACCTTATTTCATGCCTCCAGTAGTGTGCTGAACTTGAGCTAAGAAAGCTTAAAGGAGCGGTGGAGGCCATTGATGAAAAGCTTTTGCATCTAAAGAGCAGCTACAATAATTTCTAGTTTTGCTAGCTAGAGCAATTAGATTACAAGCTTTTCTCTTGTTCAATCAAATACGTTTGTTATATGCTCAGTTAGTGCTATCTCCTCACAAAAAAGTTGGGATGCAAACAGTGAATGAAGCAACAAATGCTTAGGTGGCTTGGTTCAGTATTATTTCCGTAGGAATCTCCATTCTAGTTTCAATTGCTCAGATATTATAATTGAAGAGGTATTTCTTGAAGAAAAAGAAGAAGAAGAAGAAGATGATGATGATGATGATTTCGGTTTTTAAGTCATTAGGTCAATCTAATTATTATAGTTATGTGATAATGAGATCTTCAATCTTCCTTCATTGTATTCTCCAATGACAAATTTTGATGTGGAAGTGGTAATGGTGACTTTTACTGTTTATGATGACGAGAAAGTTGTTATTGTTTCGTTACATTGTTGCCATCATTACATGGTTGTGTTTGTCCTTGCTTCTGCTCACACATACAGGACTAGCACGCCTTGTATTCTACTAGGATCGCTTTAGGACAAGTCGTGCCAAAGTGATATCAAGAAAGAATAATGCTATTTATCATCATCCTTGATCCAATATTGCTCTTTTCATTGAACTTGTTGAATGGCACATTTTTTGGCCACATAATCTAATTGCCGATTGGTGATAAATAGCATTATTCTTTTTTAAGAATTGTGTTACTAAGGATGGTAATTAAAATGCCAATTTATGAAGGTATAAAATGAGCAATAGATGCAAAAATCATAGGAATTCATATTTGTTCATTTCAAGAAAATTTATCAAATAATGAGGAAAATGGTAAACTGAAAAATCCCAATTAACACAACTCTCTACAATGTTATTCAATTGAAACAACCCCCCGATGCATGTATCTAAATCTGCAAATGTCTTTCAAAGAAACAATCTGCATTGCTATGGCTGCTCTTCATTTGAAGAATCTCTTTATTATCATCTTCTTTATATTCTTGGCATAGTTTACTAAAAACTCCAGAGTGTTCATCTTCTGTTCAGCATTTAGTGGCGATCTTACTGTAACTACAACCTTTTGTAGACATGGAATGCAGAATCTCAGAGTCCATATGCAAAACAAGCGAAATGTCATTGGTAAATCCTTATAATTAGACCTTGAGACTCAACTTTACTACTTCCAATGCTTAGTGGCAAAATCAGAAGGTTTCAACGGCAATACAACAGGATTTGTTGGAATGTGTTGCCGCAATACTTAAAGATCGGAAACTACTTTTATTCTGAAACAAGGTTATTGACCATTTTTCTTTCCAGTTTCATTAATCACGCCTTAACTGATTACAGATACCCCAATTGAAATAAATAAAAAGGCAGAATATGGAACAAATAATTGGCATTAGCCAAATTTTTGTGAATAGAACCTGCTTAGAGAAATAGGTATAAAACAATCAAGCTTCCATCAGCTTAAATGACTATGAATGATACTACATCCATGTTCAAAAGTTCAACTGAAGTGTGGTAGCCAAACAGGGTGTCAGAAATACAAAATAGCCTGCACACATCACACATATGCTCTAACTCATTTCTTGAACTAGAATTATTTTCAATTACTCAGGGTATGGCATCTAAACATAGGAAAGTAATATATCAGGTTACTGCCAGTGGGTCAAGATATGCCGTCCCAAATTACCGTCTCAGTGGCTTTCCCATCAATAGAAAATTAACACATCACCTACCTTTTACACCTCACCAAAATTCTAATTTTTCATCCCAAACAACTCATAATGTAAATCTAAAACCGGTAACACCAAATCGCGGCAAAGAAGTTTCCAGGCATCAACACCACCTATTGTCTCCACTAATGCTATGAGATATGTACTCTGAAAACGTTAACACAAGTATTATGCAATTTGGGATCAAGAATATAAGAAATCCAAATCTAAATTTGCTATGGAGAATCAATATAGATATATGTTATAAGTTACAACTGAAACGTGTGCTCTTCCGATCTCAAATTTTATAATGATGCGTGAAAAAAAAACTGCCAATGCTTTGGCATCTCTTCATTCTCACACAATGTATTGACAGAAATTAGAAAAAAAAAAGCACTATATTAACTCACTTTTCTATATTCTTCATTCCCATTATTTCTAAAATCACTACTATATAAAAGGTAGAATCCATATAAAACATTCGAATTCCACCTTTGCCCTTACTTTTTTTCTTCAATTCCTATATTATCCATTACCTTTGTTTCACCAAATGTATTCACTACATTACTACACTCAAGTAGTTTATTCTATTTTGCCCCTAATCTTTATCATACATTTTAACATAGCATCACTAAAGTCATCTGATCTAATCAAACTATATTACATAATCTCGATACTGGGAGAATTGAACTACAGATTTCTATGTAGCACATCATTTCAGAATTTCAAGTAGAACACAAACTTAATGGCGATCATTTTCTTCCAGCTGGTGATAATTTTTTTTGCCTTATTCATAACAAATATGAATGTGCAGGAATATCTGCACACAAAATTCTTGAGCTCAAGATTTGCTTTATTTAGAGACGATGGGTTAACTTTTCTATCGACCAATCCAAAGTGTGCAAAATAAGACCTCAACATTAATACTCACATAATAAATGTACAAGAATCCCCGTGCACAAAATTCTTGAGCACAAGATTTGCTTTATTTAGAGACGATATGTTAACTTTTGTCTCAACCAGTCTAAAATATGCAAATTAAAATGAGACCTTGAAGTTATACTCACATGAAAATTAAATCAGACCTCGACGTTAATAATTGTGTAACTTTTTTAGTTAATGCATATTGTGACTATTTTTTCTTCTTTAATTTCATATTGCAACTGTATTATATGAGTATGCTATTTCGACTTGAATCAATAATAAAGAAGATTGTATATATTACACTTTCAATTCAAGCTAATTTGTAGGTTGGAAATTTAGTGAAATGGAAAGACATATATATTATTGTATTTGAATCCTGATTTAAATTTTAATATGTAAAATTCATGAACAAAATTAGTACAATATTGATTTAGTTTTGTATTTTTGTTTTAATAGTGATTTACATTTTAATATGTATAATATATATGAATGTTATAAAATTAATCATTATAACTTTAAAGAAAAAAACCATTACATGAATATTTGATTTCATTCAAATTCCATCATCTAAAGAAATAATGTCATAAAATAATTATTATATTTAATTTCATTTAATAATATTAAAAAGTTCATAACTTATTATACTACAATTAATCATTTTAATGTGACGTAATTGCCCACCATATCAACGTTCATATTTCGTCATCATCTCTTCATGCATATTCACCCACTATAAATTGATGATCGAGATCCAAATAAATTCAAGAATATTGAAACACAAATCCAACTTATATTTTTCCTTTAATTCAATCCAATTTAATTTTAACACAATCTCTAGTAAAATGGCCCTATTCGCATCAACTAAAAACGAAGAGCATTGTATGCTAATAAAGGAATTGAGTACATTTGATCAAGGATAGAGCATCAAATTAACTTTCAATCCTTCGTAAAAGTTTCATTGAAAACTACACGAATGTAAAAGTCACATTCAAGTTCAAAAATTGATTTTAATGGATGAAGATGTAATATTTTTATTTTAATACTTTATACTTTTAGTTTATATTTGAATCACTACATTATTATCTTAGCAATTCTTTTACATTAATCCAAGCCACATTATTTGGGGACGCAATCCAAACGTTTAGTGAAGCATTGCAATTCGGAAAGGGAATACCTATAAAATTCAGAATGGAAACATTAGACAAATATATATTACCCTTTCACGTGGAGTTTCAATGCAAACAAAAGCGTTAGTCAAATGAGATGAGAAAAGCCAAAAAAATGTAATGTTGACAAAAAATATTATGTATAGAGAAGTGTTTTCGTAATAAAATATTCTAATGAAAATTACATAGTTAAAATATATTCATCGGTAACATACAACGTGGAAGGCACGTTCCGATAACTAGTTAAAACAAAAATGCACAAAAGGTTCACATTATGTTAGTAGTCAAACCCTACGGTAATTGCACAAAATTTTTGAAACTAAAAACAAAAACTTTTTTTAAAAAAAAAAATCTATATTAACTCATTTTTCTATATTCATCATCCCCACAATTCGTTAATTTTTTTTTAATGGTATGCGCGTATCCGCCCAGAAAGATTCAAACCTATAACCTTGGGATTGGAGAGTGAAGTCCCAACCACTAGGCCAATGCTCTTGTAATTCTTACAACTTAAAAAATGATGCATATACTTTCAAAAAAATCATGCATATGATAAAACATTACTCAAATAGTTTGTTAAAATATATATTAAAAATTACGACATTTGTACTCTATTACATTTGTGAAATTTGTTATAAGAGTTCTGAACTGTTTTTATAAACATATTTGTAAAGTTGAAGTATAACATAATTAAATAATCATAGTCACTTAGGTAATAAATTAATTAATATAATAACTTAAAGTAATATTATAATATCTCATATTAAAGTTAAAATTAGAAGAACAACGGTCTGCTAATATATAACTCAAATGAAAACTTTTGGCATTAATGAATTCAACCTGGTATAAACCACTTTAAAATTGTAGTTTAACTTCAACACCTCTAATGTGTTATCAATTAATAGTTAAATTTAACATGATAACATGTCACTTAACAATATTTAAAATCTACTATAATGGTGATTATGTGACTAAGTTAAATTTAACATATCAATTGTTGATGCTTTTAGTTCTAACTTCAACAACGGAAAATTATTTCTACAATAATGATTAAAGTTTCTATTTTTACACATTTAGCATGAATAACAACGTAAAAGTTTTTGTACCATCAAAATTTATTAGTTGTATATCCGTACATTGCACGAAATAGAATAATTTGCAGGAAAAAAATACGTGGTAATTTGAAAAACTAAGTAATCACAATTTTATTGCGTACGAGTCACTCATATACATATCTTATTAATATTCATAAACATAATCAAATTAAAATGTATAATATTTTAACTTGGCACAAAGTTAATTAAATTGTAATTCATAGAACAATGCTCTTAAATAATGAAAATGAGAATTAAGAATTTTTTTAACGCAATTAATTTCATGTTGAGTATGGAAACAAGAGACTATGAAAAAGAGAGCATATGAAATTTATATAACTCCAGAATTATTCTACACCTACATTCTCTTTATGTGTATTAGGGTGTAGATGATATTCATTTATTAGAATGAATTCTTTTCCAATTCATTCTCTACCACATATTTTTGAAAAAATTATTTTTCGCATTTCCTCATGCATTATCTAAAGAAATCATTATTTTACTAAATATATTCTAAAAAATTTAAAATATACACTCTCCTATTACAAAAGACCCAAGGGAAGCAATATTACAACAAAAGATAAATTTTATGTGATTTACCCCTAACATTAATTTTAAAACACTTTCCGCTCTAAAAAGAATTAAGGGAATTTTTTGTTTTTGTTCTAAATTATCATCATGATCAAATTTTTTTTTGGGTGAAACTATCAAATATTATTACAATTGTATCTCTCAACTTAAATTTTTGTTCTAAAAGAATTTTTTTATCTTTGTTGTAAATCATCATCTCCATTAAATATTATTACTATTGTATCCCATCAACTTAAATTTTTACCAATATATGTATTTCCAGAAAAAAATAATAAATTAAGTAATAATGTACTAAACATATAGCTATAGGTTTTATGGCTTATGGTTTATCATATTAAATTAAAGTAAAAGTTTTGATACTGATTTAATTTAATTTTATTATTATACTATCAAAATCACAAGCAAGCACTTAATTGAAATGAGAAGGAAGACCTAGTAGCCCAACACTTGAAATTTGTCTATCAGCTGTTAGAATTTTGAAGAAATATTAAATCTTTGAAGATATCCTAAAAACTAATAGAATAAATAATAGATAACAAATACTATATTATATATAAAAATAATAATATATAAGATTTTATCTATTATTATAAAATAAAATAATAGCAAAATGCAATTAATGGATTACTATTATTATTAATAATAATAAAATAAAAGAAGTATATAAAAATAGGATAGTTGTTTTAGCGGGAAAACCTGTATATGACAACTATCCTATTTTAATATATATATATATATATAAGATATCATCAATTTTTCAAAAATGAGTAAATGGGTAGTAAATTAGGCGTACATTTCCCCAACAGATAAAAACAACCAAAAGTAAAAGCTCTCTACCACATAGTAGCACCCTGACACTAAAGATAGTCTTCTTGAGGCATTACACAACTAATAGGAGCTTTTTTGTATCATTATGACGTTAATAATAGAATATTTTGTGTTACTAGTTTTTATTATGTCGATATGAACATTAGTACAACTTTAGTGGAGTATGGGCATCTCTATTTACTTTGCCTGGTTTGGCTTCTTTCTGTTGCTTGTTTTCTTATTCTTTTTTTTTTTTAATCTAGAGAAGTGGTATATGAGAAGTTGTACTTAGAGTTATGTACATATTGATAAAATTGGCTTTCAATTCAACTCGTATTTCTCTTAAATAATTCCCTATACAATCATATATAATTTTTGTGAATTATGTATTTAGGTACACTTCTATATATTAAGCACCCCCAAAAAAATAAAAGAACGAAACTAAACGAAGGAAAAAAATAAAGTCATAATCAATATATTTTAGAAAAGAAAAAGATGAAAAAATTGAAATGGGATGCAATTCTCCTAACGGATTGAAGCATTGGTTGGAAATGTGTCTGACGAACTTGATTTCTATCGAATTTCGCTGGAAATTTTCAACGAATTATTGTTTATGTTGGAAATTTCTGACGGAATGACCGAGTCCATAAAAAATTTTTGGTCTGTCAGAAATTTTTAAAAAATTTTCTATTCGTCTCAAATTTTCAACGGATTATTTTTCCGTTAGAAATTTATAACGGAATCTTGACTTTGGTCTGAAATTTCTGACAGATTTTTGACTGTCGAGATCGGAAGTCTCTGATGGCCATGTTTTTAGTAGCTATGGTATATCTGACAAATAGTGCAACGACATGTCATCAAATCGATGACAACTAGATATTTAATGTATTTTTAATAATAATAATAATAATATAATAATGACGATGATAACGAACAACTCCACTATTCTCTCTCCTCTCTCCACCTATCCGGTCTCTGTAGTATTCTTTCTTCTCTCTTTTTCTCTCTCTCCTCTTTACTTCTCTAGCCAGTCATGGCTTCTTTCTCTCAAAACTATTATCAACAATATTTAGAACCACCATCTCACCACACATCCACACCCACAACAATTAAAGCCCTTCAAGTAAAACAACATAGAGGGTCAAACAGACTAGATTTGCAGTGGAATTTATAATGAAAACAATTTAAGAAAGGCAGGGAATAGAAGCACTTGAGATAAAGGAGATGAGAAGCAGAACATTAAGCTAGAAGAACAATAGAAAACCAATGAGTTAACTAACAACCCGATCTAAGATAAATTCTACGAAAATGATAAAACAAAAATACATGATAAATTCTAGGTTTCTCATTGGGCATTCCTAGGCTAGGCTCTTTCCGGTCAAATATTCCCATTTCTTCATCTGGTTTCTCTCTCCAAATTCACGGCCTCCACGTAATTTTCAGCCAATTTTGGTAAAAGGTATGAGAGAGAAAATGTGTAGAGAAATAACGAAGAAATGGGAAAGTGTGCGTGGGGTAAGTTCTTGGGGGGAGAGAGAAATTGATGAAGTCTTGAATGAGGTGATATGCCATGTAAGATGGGTACACTCAATTCATGAGTTTATTTTTTGGATTATAATCTGGTATGCATTATTTTTTCTAAAAAGTAAAATATTGTTACTTGATTTTTACTTTTTGAATTTTTGAAAAAAGAAAAAACCAATAAAATTATGTCTTGTGGCAGATTATAATAATTCGAAAAAATAAACTCATGAGTTGCCAAACACTTTGTAAATATTAAATTCTCTTGTATATGGGAGCGAGCTGGGAGCGAGCTCGAACTAGAGAATGGGGAGTTGGGTTTTGAATGATTTCAAAGTTTGTCTGTTCTTCTCTTCATGAGATTTTAGAGTTCTTCACGAGGGCATTTAGGTCATTTCATTAGACTGCATAAGATTTTAAGTAAAGGATGACTTACTAATAGAATTATTGTTCTTTCCATTTCGCTTGGAGACTTCATGACAGATGATAAAATTATCTGGCATCATTAACCACATGGTACGTATTGAGTCAGAAGTGGCTATCATTGCATGAATTTGGCCAGTTCTATTTGACACAGATTGTGTGCGTCCAATGTATAACCATAACCGGCCCCGTTTTGAGAACAGGTGGATGCAAAAGACGGGTTTTGAAGAGGTTTTCAGAACTACGTTATCTCAGTCACAAGGGCCACTTATTCAGAAAATGGGAGGCTGCTTGAGTGTGTTGGCACAGTGGGGTAAAAGCTGAATTCGCCAGTTTAAAGGCCAGATTGAATGGCTGAAAGTCGAACTTGCAGAGCCGCGAAGAAGTTTGAAGCAAGAGGACGCTATTGAGTATGGAAGTAAAAGGTTAGAATTATGCTCTTTACCACTTCAAGAAGAGGCGTATTGGAAGCAGAGAGCTAAAAAATATTGGCTATAAGATAGAGATGCTAACACAAAATTTTTCCACGCTGCTGCTTCTGACAGGAAGAGAAGGAACACGATCAGTAAACTTCAAAATGACAATAGAGTTTGGCATGAAAATTGGGAAAGTATTGCTTCTACTGCCAAAGACTACTTCGATTGGTTATTCAGGGCAAATAAAGAAGTATCCAATTCTATACTTGATAGTGTCCAGAGGAAAGTCAGATGAGATGATAATGAGAAGCTATTAGCTCCTTTCACTAGCGAAGAATTTAAGCAAGCAATTACTCAAATGCATCCGGACAAATCACCCGGACCCGACGGGATGAATGCTTCGTTTCTTCAAAAGGCTTGACCGATGATGGAGAGGAAATATTTCAGGCGTGTACTCATTAGTTGAAACGGAAGGAGTTTCTCATCTCACTAAATGATACATGCATTACCTTAATCCCAAAATGTGAATCTCACATTGCTATGAAGACTTTTAGACCAATTTCATTATGTAATGTTCTCTATAAGATCATTGCTAAAGTTTTGGCCAATCACATGAGAGGAATATTGCCTTCTATTATTTCAGAAATTTAGTTACTCGGGAGAAGCATAACGGACAATGTTTTGGCGGCATTTGAAGTCGTTCACTATATGAAACAGAAAAGAAAACAAAAGAAAGGAGACATTGCGTTGAAGATCAATATAAGTAAAGTCTATGATAGTGATAGTTGGAATTATTTGCAGGCTATCATGGATAAGTTGGGGTTTGCTAAGGGGTGGATTGACCTTATAATGTTGTGTATGACTACAGTTAGATATGTGGTTAAGGTAAATGGCAAAGAAGTTTGACCTACTCTTCCATCTCGGGGTTGAGACAAGGTGATCTACTACTATCACTTTATTTGTTCATAATTTGTGCGGAAGGTTTGTCAGCCATCATACACCAAGTTGAGAGTAGGAGGGCCATCCATCATGGGAGAGGCGATGAAGATGAAAGAAGCTCTTGGCAAGTATGAAGAACTTCTGTTCAAGCAGTGAATTTTGAGAAATCAAGTATCTTTTTCATCTCCAATGTCACTAATGATGTCACTTTGCGGAGAGATATCTTGGTCTGCCTTCGTTGGTTGGAACAAAGAAAAAACAAGTGTGTAGTTTTTTGAGGGACCGGCTATGGAAGAAAATGAATGGATGGTCTGGTAAAATGCTTTCTAAAGCTGGGAGATGATCTTGATTAAGTCAGTAGCTTAAGCCATACCTTCATATTGCATTTCTACCATTTTATTGCTAGTCTCTCTTTGTGAGGAATTACAACGAATGATGAATTCTTATTGGTGGGAAATGAAAATTAATGGTAATAGAGGGATTAAGTGGTATATGTAGGATCGATTATGTGTGCGTAAGGAAGATGGCGGGATGGGTTTTCGTGATTTGTCAGCCTTTAACTTGGCTATGCTTGGGAAGCAGGGTTGGAATATTATTGTTCAACCCAATACTGCGGTGTCTCGTATTCTCAAAGCTAGATATTCCCTAGGGGGATTTTTTTGAACTCTAAGCTGGGTTTTAATCCTAGCTTCACCTAGAAGAGCATATGGTCTTCTCAAACAGTGCTAGGAAAAGGTTATCGTTGGAGGGTCGGAGATGGTATGATGATTAAAGTGTGGAAGGATCCATGGCTAAGGAGAGAGCCTAATTTCAGAGTGGAAACAATGGAATATCAGGGACTGGAAAATATGACTGTTATTGCGCTCATTGGACATTATGGTCCGTAGAATATCGCACTTGTTCTAGGGCTTTTCTCCCCTCGAGACATTGAAGATATTAAGAATACTCCATTGAGTTTGTTGCGTAGAGCTGATCAATGTGTAAAGCATTACAATAAAAATGGGGTTTATCTAGCGAAATCGAGATATAGGATTGCCGAGAGATGGACGGGACAGAGGCTGCTAACCGAGTAACGGGTGACTGGGCATCGATTTGGAGGCTGAAAATTCCCCCTGAAATGTAAATGTTCGTATGGAGAATGTACTGGGATTGCGTACCAACGAGAGAAAACTTGTGTAAAAGAGGTATGCCAACTTCTTCTTCATGTCTTATGTGTGATCAAGAGGAGGAAACAACATGTCCATATTTTTCTTAAAGGTCCATTTGCCAAGATTTGTTGGAGAGAAGCGAGTCTAGACATCCAATTGGGGCAGTGTTCATCAATGATGGAGTGGTTTCTTTGGCAAAGCTTTGAAACAGAATACCATGATACTAACTGAGGCTGTGCATTGTTGTGGAGCATCTGGAGAGAGCGGAATGCAAAATTTTGGAGAGGCCAAGCTCAGGGGCCGAGGCAAACTGTACATGCGGGATACTCCGCTTTGTATGAATGGATGGAAGTGAGAGAGCAATTTACGGCTGAAACTAGCACGGTAGCAAGTCCAGTGTCAAGGCAGAAACCGTCCCTGGGTTACGTTAAATGCAACACTGACGCAGCTGGGAGAGTTGGAGAATGAAGAACAGGCATAGGCATTATCATCCGGAATGATGAGGGGAATTTTATTGAGTGCAAGATGGAAGTTATGGCTGGAGCGTCTTCAGCTCAGGAGGCCGAGGCTTTGGGGTTGAGGAAGGCTCTTCAATGGATGAGTAGTTTGGATTTCAGTCTAGAGGTGTTCGAGTTGGATGTGAAGGAGGTTGTGGATGCCATCCATTCTACGGATATAGACGACTCGGAGTTTGGATTGATAGTGCATGATTGCAAACTACTTCTCCAACATAGGCCTTCGTTTGAAGTCAAATTTGCTAAGCGACAAGCTAACATGGTGGCTCATACTTTAGCTACGGCGGCTCTTTCTAGTTCTAATTCTTGTGTGTTTCGAGAAGCCCCAACTCGGCTCTATAATGTTCTTTCCAATGATGTAATGAGCTCTACGATGATGAATGAGAAATAATTTTTTCCCTTAAAAAAAAAATTAAGGCATACGGGGTTTATTCTTATTCGTACAGAGGTTAATTGGTGGATGGACATTTTACTTACTAGATAGAACTTATAATCCTGCAATGAAGTTATTAAAAACAATTGTAAAGTCTAAGCTTTGATATAGACTGATTATTGTCTTTTCATGATTGCCAAGACTCTATGGTGAAATTGTGGTCATGCATTTCTAATTAATTTTTCAAATAAAGCATAAAAACAAAAATATTGCGATGATTAGCTCTAAAGAGTCGAGACTTTACCTCCACTACGTTATACTTGCTAGTGACCATGTGCACTTGCATTACACAATTGTAGATGAACAAATATTACTGTTATGCATAGTCAAGGTACGCTTATTGTCATTAATGGGTCATGCATGAACAACATGCCACAATAATATTATGTCAAAATGAATTTCCCAAAATCTCATGTGTAATCTAATATATAATTTTTTTTGTCGCACCCGTAATCTAATAAATTAAAAGAATCAAGGTTTGGTTTTGAATCATTTTATCAATTTTTCTAAAGAGAAAACTCAAAGTTGGCATTGGATTTGAGAACATTGTATCAAGCATTCTTCGATTGCATTCCTAAATTGTTGATTGCTTGACCTATGCAGTGGTCTATCCTTAAATTAGTCCTTGTAACAAAGCCTGATTGCATAATCCCTGCCTGTCATCGAAACCCTTCTTGTTCGAATGGTTATTATGGTTGCAAAATGGCCTCTTCAAGCTCGTTCGAAGCTGTTGAAATTGCAGGATTTGAAACCGAAGTTCAGGTAAAACTTATAGAGTTTATGAAATGTTTGTCACAATAAGAAATTTACTGCTAAAATCTTAATCACTGGTACTAAATTTTGCCTAAATGTTGTTTTTATTTTATTTTTTTTGTAAAATTTTTTTTTTTTTTATTTTATCTTTTTTACTTGAAAATGAATAAGGAAAAAGATTGGTAGGCTAAGAGCACCCATCCCCCCCCCAACACAAACAAATAAAAAAAAAGAAAAGAAAGAAAAACCTCTATTAGTGAAAAGTAGATCACATGCCATTTTCATTCATTTTTATCGAACATCAGACATGTGGTGCTATTGATGATATGTTTACATTAGCGACTGATATTAATTGGGTGTCATAAAACAAGTGATAAGGGGAGTATATTATATTCATTAAACTTTACCTCCCCCCACTTGCTCATCGAGCTTTAAAATATTACACATTGCTATATACAGTTGATTACCCATCTATCATTGATGTCAACTCCGTTAATTTAAATTAATTGCTTTTTTCCATGTGACAAATGAAAATATGACATGGCATATATATAACACCATTAAAATGAGCCAATTATTTCTATCACCCTTCCATATATTTTAAATTCTTGACACCTTCCTTATACGAAAATTATATTGAATTTCGATGTAAATTAATTTTCTTTTGAAGAAAAATTAAATTAATTAAACAATTCAAAGTAGTAACATGTAATTATAAACTAAGAAAATATGAATCGAATTGTACACGTAGTTTGCTGCTATGTAGTAAGACAATACTACTGGATCCAATGGTTTTGTGTGGATCAAAATTTTTATTGTGTCTTTTTATTTTCTAATAATTTCAATCCATAGTAATTCATTAATGAATATTACAAAAACTTATCATTAATTAGATCATTTACAATACTATTTGTTTGGCTTTTCATTTTTTAACTCTACTTATCATACTATTAATATTCAACGGAGAAAGCACAATTTAAACCGAATCAATCATTTTGTTATATCTTAATAATCTTTATCATTTTCATCAATCATTAATTAACTGCATTGATGCGTTAAAGGTGATCCATGGATTGAAGTTTTGGACGTACAAGGTTCTACTACGCCAGTTCTTAGACATATTCTCTCTATTCTTCGTGATTTAGATTGCGTCTATATATATATATATATATATATATCTTATCTTACTACATATAAAAAAGGAACTTTCAATGCTACTGTTCATTCTTCCCGTCTGATACGACGCCGTTCTTGTGTGTTACGTTTTACCCCGAACGGAAATGACGTCGTTTATGTAGAGGCCCAAATCTGTACAATCAACTCATTTCAACGTACTCACTGACCTATCGCCTCTGCTAAAAGAGGAAAACACGCTCGTCATTGCGTCTTTCTCCATTTAATCACATAAGGGGCCTTGAATTCAATAGCGTAATCGACTAACACTCCATGAAAAACTTGTGCATTTCTGATTTTGCTTCTGATCTTGCTTGTTATCTGTTTTTTGCTTTTGATTTTGGGATTTTTTTTTTGGTTCAAAGGTCGGATGTTGTGAAGGATTTCAGGTCGCTATTGTGGTCGGTTGCCGGTATTTTTTTTTCTTTTTTTTTCCGTTTGTTTTTGTTTTTTGATTTCTTCTTACTTTTTTCGAATTATTATAGAAGAAGATGTATCCTTCTTTTCCCTTTCGACAATTTTCAGTTTAACGCAATTCTGATAGATCTCAGACATTCGGAGGTGTTCTTACTTCTTAGCTGGATATAGTGTGATGGCTCACCACATTTATGGGTTTGCGTGCTGATCTCTTTTCGTTTTTATTATTACTTTCATTTCAAGTATTTTTTTTTAACTAAACTTTATTCTGTTCTAATTTCTAAATTACAAATAAACATAATTTTTTTATTTACATAATTCTTCCCTGTTGTTTATGACAAAGCCAAATAATATAGTTTTGCTTATCTATTACTCTTGGGCAAGCCAGTTTTAATATTGTAAAGTAAAGTTCGACCTCGGTACAATATAACGAGTTTAGATTTTGTACTCTTTTTTAAGTCATTGATTGAATATATGTCATCTAAAATTTGATATAGTTGCTCTCTAGCTCTGCATGCCAAAGTGCATCTTTGAACAAGTTTGAAGAGAGGGCTAAAAAATAACTAGCAGATAGCATAAGGAAAGGCATTTGGTTAGCTTTAAACCACTCCAGTTTTATGTATGTCCATTATATATAAAATTTTATGATGATAGTATTGCGGGATATTTGGTGCGCTTTTGTAATTAAAATGAAAATAAGATTATCAAATATAGTGTTGTTGGTAAATTTTCTATGCAACCTAGGTATTTTATTGCTGCATTTTCACCTATTCATTTATGAGAACTTGTGTATAAAATCTTTAGCTTTTAGTTAATTGACTGATGTATGAAATTGAAATACATTTGCATGTATCTCAAAGTAGAAAGTATGGAATATGGTTGAAGAGGACTACTATTTCAACATGAGACCATTATAAATATTGATTTCTCTATTCTAGACCTACACGAATTCAAATTAAAATATGATATTGTTGCCTTCTTTTTCCTTTTATTTTCTAAGTAGATTAGTTAGGTCAATGATTGGGCTCAATTTTAGAGCAGATTGGTTTCTTTTGGTAACTTGTCATTTTGATAGTTCTTTCACTTAACAATGTAAGATGTGAAACTGTTGTTGATTGGGGAAGCTTTCTTATGCCTTCTGAACAAGGCTGCTTGCAAATTGAGACTAAAAAGACTGTAAGGTGACAGAGAAGCTGTGTTGGTTTTGGGATGATATGTGATCTGAGCTCAAGGATCTTTGTCTCGTGTAGAATAGAATTCAATAATGGCAATGCATATTAGTCTTATATATGGACTTGAAACATTGTAGAATTTTTTTTTTCAAGAGGTTTTAAATGTGTTGGAGAATTATGTAATCTGGTGCTATATTGATGATGTGAGACTTTGTATTCTTGCAAGTTTTATTGAAAGACAAAGGTACTGTATACACATTTCAAAACCACAAATACTATGTAAAGTTTGCATCTCCAATTGGATATTGATTTTCCAATTGAACTTTGCTTCTTGCATACTTGACTTCAATTCAACAGAAACTCATGTTTTTGTTTATTGGATATTGTTCTTCATATAAAATTTTATTTTATTTTTATTCTTTACATTCCAACCTATTAACAATATGTGTTTAAGATCATATACATTTATTTTGCATCCAATAGTAAAGTTGAGAAACAATTTACATTAATATACAATATTATAAGTACTACACGTGCCTTGCACGTGCTCTCACTAGTGTGTGTGTGTGTGTGTATATATATATATATCAGCATGTTCCTAGAGAAGAGAATATGATTGCTCATTTTTTAGCATCTTTTGCTCTTAGATCCCTAATGGAGTGCCGTTGGTTTGATTGTATTTCACGATTTCTATCTCCAGTATTAATTAGCGGAGTTTGTAATGAATAAACTCTCCCTTTTTCTGAAAAAAGAAAAAAAAGAAAAAAAAACTTTAAAAATAATTACTTAATCTCGACCTTTCTTTTAAAACCAACATCAATTTTTCAATTTTATAAAATTATTATTAGAATATTTTCAGCTACATTTCATGCATAATTTTTCTTTCTTTATTGCGGAATGAATAGCTAAAACCATTCTTTAATGAATAATGAATAATGATATTTGTCTGATCTCCAATCTAGTAGGCATTTAAAAAGGTTGATGTCTCCATGTAAGATGATCCATACATCTTTCAATATAAAAATAACAACTAGATTGGAGACTAGACTTCTACTATATATATATATAAGCAGAGTTTCTCTGGCTTAATTTGATTGTCGGGCACAATTAGAAATAATTTTCCCGCTCATAGTTTAACTTCTTTAAAAATCCAACTTGCTGACGTCATTGTATTATATTTTTATTATACTTTTCCTTATTGTTAAAGTTTTCCTTTTAATTATTTAATTTAATATTTTTATTTTAAAACTCTATCTACATATAAATTTAATATTTTTATTTTAGAACTCTATCTGTATATTACATTTTAGTTAGATATATCTCATATTTGCCTAATGGATTTGTCTCATTGTATAATTTCATGATTTTATGTTCTCTTATGATATTGTATTTTACTTTCTCAGCATAATATGTCCATAAAACGTATGAGTGTGAAGCATAGTAGTCTGTAAATACACGGGTGTGAAACTAATATAGATTTTGCTATCGGATTTTATTGCCTTTAAAGGAAATAAAAAATGAGAATTAATAAAAAATTATTGGTTCAATTATTATATTTTTCCTTATTGTTATATTTTCCTTTCAATCATTTAATTTAACATTTTTATTTTGTGACTCTATATTAGTTAGATATCTCACATTTGCCTAATGTGTTTAAATTACATGAAAATAGATAATCTATCAATTTTGATTTCAATACTACTTTTCATTATTATTATACTTTTTCTTTTAATCATTTAATTTAATATTTTTACTAGATCTCCACCCGTGCATTACACGGGTAGAACTCTAAAGGAATTTCGTACATAAAATATAACATAACTATGTTTATCTGGCTTAATGTCATAAAGAAACTAAAAAATATAACATGCATGGAATTAATGTACATCCTACGTTTGCAAGTAGTATGCAATCAATTCTTTATTTTGATGACATAATTTTATATTCTTTATTTTGATGACATAATTTTATATTCTTGTTATTAGTCCATCGCCATCTTGTTGAATCATTTATTGTTTTATTAATTCTTATTTTTATTTCCTTTAAGATAATAAAACCTGATAGTATAATTCTATATTAGTTTCATGCCCGTACGTTTACGGACATACTATGTTTTACACCTGTGCATTTACGAATATATTATAGTGACAAAGTAAAATACAATGGAGTAGGAGAACGTAAAATCATGAAATTATACAATCGAACAAAGTAAAATTAAAATCCATATGACAAATATGAAATATATCTAACCGAAATGTAATACGTAGATAGAATCTCAAAATAAAAATATTAAATTAAATGATTAAAAGAAAAAGTATAATGTCAAGGCTTATATGGTCTGATGACATCTGAATTAATTTCTCATACCTTCTACTAGGGTTCGATTCTCATTCCCTACAATCCTCCTGTAATATTAAAAAAAAAAGAAAAAGTATAATAATAAAAAAATATATTAATAATATTGAAATTTAGATTGATATATTATCTATTTTCATGTAATTCAAATCCATTAGGCAAATATAAGATATATCTAACCAAAATATAATATGTAGATGGAGTCTTAAAACAAAAATATTAAATTAAATGATTAAAAGGAAAAGTATAATAATTGAACCAATAATTTTGTTATTAATTATTATTTTTTATTTCCTTTAAAGACAATAAAATTCAATAGTATAATCGATATTAGTTTCACACTCATGTGTTTCACAGACTATCTATGCTTCACACTCATACGTTTCACGGACATATTATACTTACACAATAAAATAAAATAGAGTAGGAGAATATAAAATGATGAAATTGTACAATCGAACAAAGTAAAATTGAATTCAATTAGGCAAATATAAGATATCTAACCAAAATATAATATATAGATAGGGTCTCGAAATAAAAATATTAAATTAAATGATTAAAATGAAAAGTATAACAATAAGAAAAAGTATAATAATAGAAAAGTATAATAATAAACTAATGGCATAAGAAAATTGAAGCCAGACAATTAGCGGGAAAATTATTTCTAATTGTGCCCGACAATCAATTGAGTTAGACAAACTCTGCTTATATATATAGATTTTGGGACTCCATCTACATATTATATTTTGATTGGATATGTCTCATATTTGCCCATTGGATTTCAATTTTACTTTGGTTGATTGTATGGTTTCATCATTTTGTGTTCTCCTACCACTACAGAAAAAAACGTTGATACCGATGGTCAAAAACTATCGATAATAGTCAAATTCCGTCGGAAAAGTGCATTGTCGATGGTAAAAGGAGATTGAAAATTCCATCGGTAATCGCCTTGTCGGTGATTTCCGACGGACAACTCGTATCCGTCGGTAATCACCGACGGCTAAGTGTTGTCAGTAATTTCCAATAGCAATCTCACACAGTTGGTAATTTTCGATGGCCAGCAAGGGCCGTCGGTGAATTCTGACAGCCGTTGATACTGTTGGTATTTTCCGACGGGAAGTCCTTCCGTTGCTGATTACCGATAGACAACATAAACTAATTGAAAAAAAAAAGTTGTACCGTTAAAGCCATACTACCTGAGCCTAGAGGTGTAAAGACGAGGCCCGCTCGGAAAAGCCCGAAACCGCAGGCCACTCAGCGGTCGACTGGGAGGGCCAGTTCAATAAACCAAGCCCACGGTTTAACCACAATACCGTAAAAAAATTAAAAATTTAATTTTTTTTATAACTAAAGATGGCTGCAGCAGGCGCCTGCCACTGCCACACCATTGTCAAAAAATGGCAGGCGCCACATTCGCTTGCCACTTCTTGAAAAAAGTGGCAAAGGACCACTTTTATAAAAAAAAAAATTGGCCTTTTTTTATTCATTTTTTGTATTTTTTTCCTTATATTGTATTGTATTGTCATCTCATTCTTATTATAAATTTATGAAAATAATATTTGAATTTCAAGATTTTTTTAGAAAGTACAATTATAAATCTACATCATAACAATACAAATACGCAAAGATATTTATCATACTGAAATACAGCACTAAGAAAATCAACAATATAAACACACATATAGTTAGAATACACACTACAATAAAATATAAAAAAAAACCCATATAGAGAAATCGAACCTAAGACCTCTAAGTCCCAGTACCTCAACCTAGTTCCATAACCAAATGGCCTAAGCCTCATTGGCAATTTCAAGGTTTTTTTGCATAAAATATTTGAAGTCTATTATTAAAATTTTTAATTTTATCTTATTATATGTTTACCTTTTAATTAGAGGTCTCAGGTTTGATTCCCCCATATGGGGTTTGTCTACATTTATTTATAGTTTGTTGTCTCCTATATAGGAGTTTATATTATTGATTTATTGTAGTATTATTGAGTTCTGTGCACTGTGTTTCAGTAGAATTTATATATATATATATGCGCTTGTCCTGCTATAATGTAGATTGTAATTGTACTTTAAAAAAAAGAATTTAAAAATTTTAAAAACTATTGATATCTCTTAAAAATGTAACAAATTTCTCATTGAAATGTTTCAATTGTAATGTATTTATCATAAAATTTAAATATAAAATATGGTTAAAAAATATAAGAAAAAGAGGCCCACGTGGGCCGGGTCAACCTGTCGCCCATATGGGCCATACGGGCGGTCTAGGCAAGGCCATAGGTTAAAAAATCCAGGCCGGACCTAGAAGCCCGCATGTGCGGGCTTTTTGGCGTTGAGGGCCGTGTCGGGCCACAAGGTAGTAGCTCGACCCGTCCGTTTTGACACCTTTATCTGAGCCTAACATAATCCGACCCGAAATCACAACCCGCCCAGATCCGAGCCCATACCTGGCAGCCCATTTGCGTGACCCAGCCCAGTTGTGTAATGAAACGAAATTCCCTTATAATTTTGTAGGAGGAAAGGTTTAAATCCATCGCCTGGTGGTTGGGATGTAAAGCTACAACCACTCAGCTGGTATTGATTCTTGTTACCAATATCTATCTATAATATATTTAACGTATATTCATATAGTTTTTGCAATATTTTTTTTAAAGATAAAATATAACTTAATACATTGTGCCTTAAAAATTATATACTCTTACATTAATTTCTATGTTTTCATTTTAAAATTTATAGTCATCCACAAATTTGCAAGTTCGAAAAAGCTATCATTTTATCAATAACTCAAATTTTGTATAAAATGGTTTAGATGTTTAAAATTTCAAGTGATTTTTTCACAAAAAAAGTGACTTATATCAAATATTTTTTTGGGAAAACTAATAAGTGAAAAAAGTTAAACTTCTATCACTTCTTAATAATTTTTTATGCATTTTTATAGCCGTGTGATTATTATCTAACTTCATTTTTCGTCCACTGCCTTTTTGCTTATCATACTTTTTGATTATCATTTAAGGGTGATTAATATTCTATCCTCATGCTAAGATATATGATTGAAAAAATAAACAAATTAAATAAAAGGCATTAATTCAACTACAATATAATAGCCAAATTTCTTCAAAAGTAAAAAATTAATTTAATAGCCAAATATTTACTTGTATTTTCTAATTGTGAATTTCCTAAAACATTATTATAAATTCGACGTTTATAATCTGAAATGGATCTTACCAAGCAATGCAACGATGAGAATCAAGTTTTACAAATAACAAAGAACTAAGTATTTGCAGGGATGACTAAAGTTTTTGTTTTTATATATATGTTTTTATTTGAGTCACGTAAAATTTTTATATCATTAAAGACTTACTTCCCTAGTTAATCATTAAGAGTAGAAAAATTTGGATACCATCTTTTTATGAATAATTTTGATTATGTAATTTTATGTATCAATGTAAAATTATAAAAATCATTCATAGAGTAATTTTAAAGAACAAAATTGTATAAAAAAATTTAAAGAACAAATGACAGACTGTTAAATTTCTTAAATTAAAACACACGAATATTTCACCACATCATTTATTAATTCTCAAAACTTATTGAAAAAAATGTTGAATGATTCTGATAGCCTAAAAATCGATCGGAGAATGCTGACGGCATGGAAAATCGGTCGGAAATGACCGACATAACTTAAAATCCGTCCGTAATTTTTGACGACCAAATGATATCGTCGGTAATTACCAACGATTGTAAGGGTGTTGTCGGTAATTAGTGACCGGCATTGTCTGTCGTTGGTAAATATAGATGACTAAGGTGGCCATCAGGAACTATCGACGACCAAGTTGTTCTATCAGGCTTTACCGATGGATAAAGTACCGACGGTATTTCTTTGTCATCGGTAGTTCCCGACAGCATCCTTAGTCGTCAGTAATCACCGACGAAATTCATTTTTGTCGAAAATTGCTGACGGATTTGTATCCATCGTCGGTAATTGCTGACAGTATGAGTATTTTTTTCTTGTAGTATACTCTATTGTATTTTATTTTGTCAGCATAATATGTCCGTGAAACGCACGGATATGAAGCATAGTATATCCGTGAAACGTACGTGTGTGAAACTAATATAGATTATGCTATCGAGTTTTATTGTCTTTAAAAGAAATAAAAAATAAGAATTAATAAAAATATTATTTGTTCAATTATTATACTTTTCGTTTTAATCATTTACTTTAATATTTTTATTTTGAGACTCTATCTACATATTACATTTTAGTTAGATATATCTCATATTTGTTTAACATATTTGAATTATATGAAAATAGATAATATATCAATCTAGATTTCAATATTATTATTATACTTTTCATTATTATAATACTTTTCCTTTTAATTATTTAATTTAATATTTTTATTTTAGAACTCTATCTACATATTACATTTTGGTTAGATATATATTATATTTACCTAATGGATTTCAATTTTACTTTGTTCGATTGTATAATTTTACGATTTTATATTCTCCTACTCCATTGTATTTTATTTTGTCACTATAATATGTCCGTAAAATAGACGGATATGAAACACGGTATGTCTGTAAATGTACGAGTATGAAACTAATATAGAATTATGCTATCAGGTTTTATTGTCTTTAAAGGAAATAAGAAATAAGAAATAATAAAAAATTATTGGTTCAATGAGATGGCGATGGACTAATAATTAATAAGAATTTAAAAATATGTTAGCAAAATTAAAAATTGATTGTATGCTACTTGTAAACGTAGAATGCACATTAATTCTATACAAGTTGTGTTTTTAGTTTCTTTATGACATTAAACCTGAAAAACACAATTTTGTTATATTTTATGTATGAAATTCTTTTAGAGCTTTACTCATACAACACACGGATGGAAATCTAGCATAGATAAATAGCAATACTTTTCTTTAATAGTCAAGGTTCAGGATGTTTTGTTCTTCTTTTTTAATTAAAATTTTGTAATATGAGATCAAAAATTTTTGTCTTTTGACTTGAAAAAAGTCAAACACTACAACAATATTACTACTTCGGTTGGTTGACATTGTTGTTCATCACTTACAAAAGAAGTAAAGTTGGATTAATATAAATTAGCATATCTATTATACTCTAAATCAATAGTTGCGGTATCTATAGACACCACATTTTTCCCACTCTTTTTCCACGATGTCTATAGATACTGTACTCTTGCGGTGCATCTTTCATCCCGCGCTTAATTTATTATTATTTCCATATTTATTATTCTTTCCCTCTTTTTTGCACCTTAATTTTCATCCAACTTATCCCTTCACCTCAATCTATCATTATTATTTCCATATTTATTAATTCTTCCCCATTTTCCCACTCCATCTCCTAACTCTATTACTAGAAATCTTAATGGAATCTAGGTTTTCCTTCTATAAATCATGTCGATTTTTTTTTCTTTCCCGTAAAAAACTATACCTTTTTCGGATGTGAAACTTAACTCCAGTATATATTTCCGATTCCAGCATATAGTGAAATTGTTTTCCTAATTCTTTTTCATAAAAGGCTTAATTTCACAAAAGGTGCCCAACCTTTGAATTAAAAATCAGTTAGGTCCCCAACCTTTTTTAAGACTCTCATGGGTCCCCCAATCTTTTATAAATGAGCACGATATGTTCTTTTTGTCATTATTCATTTAATTTTTTAATAAAATAACCATTATACCCCTTAACTTTTGATTTTTTTTAAAAAGCTTAAAAATAATAAAAAAAGGAAAACCCCCCACCCCATCCTTCCCTACCTATTGCCCCTGAAATACTGGCTGTCATTTCTGGCAACACTTTCGGGTAGCCAATTTTTTTTAGGGAGGATCTCTCCATTTGCAAACACCCCCTTTTTGGCTGCCACGCCAGAAATAACAGCATTTTGGCTGCCATTTTTGGCGACACATGGCCTTTTTGACAGGCAAAATGGATGGGTGATCCCCTAATTGGCCGTCAAAAATGGTAGCATTTATTTTCGGTAGCAAATGCGGGGGGATTCACCTCCATTTTTGGCTGCCGTTTTCGGCGGCCAATCTTGGAAGTAGAGGGGGTGGGTTGGGTTTTTTTATTATTATTTTAAAGCTTTCTTTTCTAAAAAAAATTTAAAAGTTAAGGGGTATAACGATCTTTTTTTTTTTGAAAAAATTAAAAGAATAGTGACAAAAAGGACATATCATGCGCAGTTATTAAAAAAAGCACCTTAAAATTGTAAACGCCTATACCATAAAATCTTCCAGCATCCATTGAAATTGTTTTCCTAAGTCTTTTTCTAAAGGGTTAATTTCAAAAAAGGTGCCCAACCTTTGAATTAAGAATCAGTTAGGTCCCCAACATTTTTTAAGACTCTCTTGGGTCCCCAACCTATTATAAATGAGCACGATAGGTCTTTTTTGTCATTATTCATTTAAATTTTTAACAAAATGATCATTATACCCCTTAACTTTTGAATTTTTTTAGAAAAAGCTTAAAAATAATGAAAAAAGAAAAAACCCCCACCCCATCCTCCCCTACCAATTTCCCCTGAATGCAGATATGAATTGCAAGAGGAAAATGCATATATGCTATTGCAGATGGTCAATTATGTACCTGTTGCAATCGATCTTCAGTTATCTGAAGTTTTTTTGTTTTATAGGTTGAATTTAAGTTAATCGATTTTCCTGAATATTTTACTGAAGTTTTCATGCGTTGGTGAGTATTCAGATTTGATTGGTTCTTTGAAATATTTGTGACTTATTCTATTCTTGAAAGTCATATATAGCCATATCCATACACGAGAAACAACTTTAATTTTTGTCCGACTTCTATCGTCTTAATGGTATTTTCTAGAAACAACTATATATATACATATATGTATATATCCTGTGATGTAGGTGTAATTTTGCTGCATTCTGTGTCCAGAAATATAATGAGATTTGGGTGAAAATTTTAAAAATATTTTTCATAATTACCCACTTTTGAATTTGATCTGACTGAGATTGTATTTTTTAATACTTCGTTGAATTCTAGATCTTATTGTGACCCACACGGAAATAGGCTCTGCTGCTTATTGTGTGAAAGCATAATTAATATAAAATGCTAGGCCCCCATGTGCTGTGAGAATCCACCTACCTTTGACCCATCATGTGGATACGGGAGCGTACAAGGGATGGCCGGTTTCAAAACACATGTAACTGGATCCTAAGATTTCAAAGTTGCTATTCTTCTAATTGCTGACGCCTTTTGGTAGGTATGAAGCTCCAAACTTGAGGAAGCTTGTGGACAAAGTTGCAGCTGCTACTGGGTACTTAGTAGTTTATCCTGATTTCTACCATGGTGAGCAATTGATCCTAATGACCCTGGATTTGATCGAGTAGCATGGTTATTTCTGTAGGAGCAGCTGGTTTTTGTTGGGGAGGTGCTATAATGTAGTGAAATTGGCAAATTTTGATTTCATTAAGGCTGGAGTTGTGTTGCATCCAGGTCCAATGACGGAAGATGAAATAAATGAGGCTAAATGTCCAATTTGCTTTGTTGGGAGAGCTGAGAATGACGAGCTTGCTACAACTGATCACCTTAAACGCTGGGAGGAATATTATCAGTGAACCCGAGATTGATAGCTATGTAAAGATATTCCCAGGTGTTGCTCATGGATGGGCAACTCGATACACTGATGATGACAAATATGCTGTTAAGAGTGCGCATGAGTCTCACTCGGACCTGCTCGACCGGTTTGCCAAACACATCAAGCAAAGAGAAAATTGAAAGAGCGAAGCACTATATTTTTTCCTCTCTTTAGACGAAAGTAACATACTGGTCTCTGAAATTCCATAAAGAAACTCCTAATCATGTATTGTTGCTCTCTTGAGGTTATCATCTAGCTCAAACTATCGGAACATTATGACAAAGGAAATTTCACTACCGATAAATTTTGGTAGTGACGGCAATCTAATGAATTCAACCACCAATGTTGCGTACAAAGAAGACTTTCAAAAGTTGTAGTGTTAAACTAAAATTAACGGTTTTATATTTTTATCCTTTCTGATTTTTTTGTCATTATTATGTGTTTAATCAGTTATAGATTCTCGTGCACCGCACGGGTGATATTACTAGTTCTAGTAATAATCTAATGATTATCTTGTATCAAAAATATAATCTAATTATTATCACATTAATTAAAATTGGTTGCCATAATAATTTCATTCACAGTAATATTGAAGCCTACTCTCTCTATATATCCTCTAGTGTAGACTTCTGCACTATTCATCTCCCCAGTTTTTACACCTTCAATTCTTCAAGATAGCAATGGTGTTCCCCAAGGTGTTTCTTGTGGTCACTTTCTTGATCATCATCTCCGGTCAGTTTATTTCATGATTTTTCTAACGCATTTATGTACAAATTTTTACACATATATGGTTTTGTTAGTCTACCAAAACGAGTAATGTGTAAAGTTTGATTGACAGGTTATCTATTTTCGGAGGAAGTACATTTCGTGGAACCAGAACCCTGTCGGTATACCCATGACTGTGAGGGTTTTGACTTCCCAGATTGCAAAGAGGCACATTGCATCCGTGATTGGTGCCAGTGTGTAGACCCGCCTCTCTCTGTCTCTACGTCATTGAGAAACGAAGAAATCGAAGAAGAAAAGAAGAAAAATATATGCCAAATTGATAGAGATTGTGCTCGTTATTGTCGTAACAAATTATATAGTTGTATTGATGGGAGGTGCTTTTGCGAAAAGTCTAAAAAAGATCGAGAAGCGGTATGTATGTCTTGGACAAGTTTGTGGGAATAACAATTACTTGAATGTCATGATACATATCTTCATAAAATCATAAGTTCTAACAACGCTACAATGTAGTTTGAGATGAAAAAATTGTGATGGATTTGCTACCATCATATATTACTTGTTTGTTTTATCTTTTAAATCATTTACACCTGCTCTAATTTAACACGAAAACTTAGTAGAAAAATATGTATTCGATGAAATTCGTACCATATGTGTCAAAAATATTGCACAGAAGACATTCTTAGTGGTCCTATAAAAACATTAAATTAAATGGGTCTCGTGTATTAAAAGATTTTTAGTGGTGCTATAGTATTTAGTTAAATGAGTCACATGTAAACGACTAGTTTAACCTACTAATGCTACATTCTTATTATCTCTTATTATATAGATACTAAGAGCATCAACATTGACAGTGTTAAAATTAACTATCCACATAAGCAAAAAATAGAGTTTTTAGTGATTGTTAATAAGGACACTTAAATAAGTTAAATTTAACTATTAATTTGTGACACATTTGTAATTTTAACTAAAATTGTTAAATTTAATCATCAATTCAAAAGTCAAAGGGTGGGCCAATCACCATTTAATTAAAATAAAAAGGAAGAAATAATATTAAATAAAGTGTTAAGTATATTAGTTAACTTTAACAACAAAACTAACAACTTATTAAATAAAATACATTTAGCAACTACTTTAATCCATCAATGTAAGTTGTTTTTTGAGTTATTAACTAACAACTCCACTAACAACCTACTTTATCTCTTTCAATGTGGATACTCTAATGGAAATGAGTTGTGAATAAGTTGGTAGTAGTCAAATAACATGACTAACTAATGCGTTTCATATGCACAAGGTTGGTGTGTTTACTTTGATAGAAATGAGTCGTGAAGAAATTGGTAGCATTTATAATTTCATGAAACACGTAAATTGCATGGGCCTTTTCATTTAATGTCACATTTATTACCATGTAACATGTTGACTAATGTGAATTGTTATTGGTCATACTTTGAATTAGAAAATTTTAACTAAAGAATAATGTTACGTAATATGATAAATCTTTATGTATTACCATTCATACAACTTGTTTTACAATGTGTACACATGACGTTATCTTATGAAATCTTATATATTTTAATGTTTGTGCAATAAATAATGAATTTGTGCCATGTGTGCAAGTTGTAAAAAAATTTGTAGAGAGAGTAGTATGTGTAACATGATCATACGTAATAATAGCATGGTGTTTAGTACTAGTTTAAGTGACAACCAATATACTTCATAATATTAAATAATTTGATTAATCTACTTATATAAATGAATGTACAGATGCGTTTACAGTAATTGTGTGAAATTATAATGTGTGAAATTATAATTTCACCCCATGTTGTGCACTGAAAGAAAAATAAAATATATAGATAAAATTATAATTTTACTCTCTATCTATAAACATATTTGTACATCTATCTGTACGTTACTCTAAATAATTATTCTCTCCTTCCTAGTTATTTAGTAGGGATGGCAATGAAGCCGGTTTGGGACGGGTTTGCCATACCTTGGACCTGCTCCATGAGTCATGAAGTCGCCCCAGACTCGCCCCATACCTACGAATTCATGGGGCAAGTCAAGACAAGTCGGGTCATGGGGCGGGGTGGGGCTCTATCATGACCCATGAAAGGACTCATGAATTTTTCCCCTTTCAAATTTCGAACCTAAAATACCTCAATTTCGACACATTTCTACCTCAATTTAGTCCATTGTACTTTTTACACTGGAATTAAGAAAAATATTGAAAAACAAACTTTCTAAAATGTGCTTAGTAATTAACCAATATTGTATCCATCCCACTGAAATAAACTTGCTCCTAGTTTTATAAAGATTAAGAAAAGTTCAAATAATGTTATTAGAAAAATAAAAATTTAATAATTATATTTCTAATATACCACTTCATTTGCTAATTATTTTACTTTAACATTGTTATTTCATAGATAACAATGTATGTTAAATAAGGACATATAAGAATACCAATATTTGAATTTTGAACTACATTTTAACTATAAAAAATGCCTATAATTTGAGGCCGACAAAAAGGAAAAATAAGTCTATCTTAGTGGATTGAGATAGTATAAATTTAACATCTATTGATGCCAATGTCCCAACTCTTATTAGTAGTCTTGCTACTTGGTAGTATTACATGATAACAATTCATTCAACACCTTATTATTTACTTTCACATAGACTAGAGTGTTAGCATCTCAAATGGATTCAATGAATTGGAAATCACGGGGTAGTATTTTGTTTTAAAGGCGGGTTAATTTCACAAATCGTTCACAACCTTTGAGTTTAGTTTCGATTTCATCTCTAACCTTTATTTTGACACCCCACAGCCCCCAACATTTGAAAAATATACACAAATTCTCCCTATTTCTACTATTCAGCTAAATTTTTATCAAAATGACAATTAAACCCCATAAACATTTAAAAATTTTTTAAAAAGGTTTAAAAATAATAAAAAACTAAAAAACCCACCCACCCCAACCCTACCCATGTCCCCCTCCCTGCCGGCAGTAATTCAGGCAGCCGGCCGCCGGAATGGTCCATTCCGGCGGCCAAAAAGGGGGGTGAATTCCCCCATTTTGCTGCTGGGAATGGCAGCAAAATGGGGGGGTTCACCCCCTCTGTGTTGCCATTCTAGCAGCATTGCTGTCGTTTTCTGGCAGTAGAAATAGGGGGGATTCACCCTCCATTTTTGAGTTTAAATGCGGCCGGAAATGACAGCGATTTTGCTACCATTTCTGGCAGCATACATGGACAGCATTGCTGCCGTTTTCTAGCAGCAGAAATGGGGGTGAATCCCCACCTATTTTTCCGGCAGCAAAGTTGGGGGATTTGCCCCCCAATTTCTGAGTTTAAAATGCTGCCGAAAATGGCAGCGATTTCACTGCCATTTTTGACAGCATTTTTGCTGCCAAAATGGCAGCACAGAGGGGGTGAATCCCCCTCATTTCGCTGCCGAGAACGGCAGCAAAATGGGGGGATTCACCCTTCCTTTTTGGCCGCCAGGATGGACTATTCCGGCGGCCGACGATGGGTGTAGGGGTAGGGATAGGGTCGGTTTTTTAGTTTTTTATTATTTTTAAATATTTTATAAAAAAAATTTAAGATGTTTATGGGGGTATAATCGTCATTTTAATAAAAATTTGGCGGAACAGTATAAATAAGGACGATTTGTGTGTATTTTTCAAAGGTTAAGGGCTGTGGGCTGTCAAAACAAAGGTTGGGGACGATTTGTGAAATTAATCCTTTAAAGGCAGTTCAAAATTCAAATATCACCTTTAACGTGCTCTGTTTATAATTTACTCCATCTATCCTACAAATATAGTTCTCAATTCCCTTTTTGTTGGTCACAAATTATATTCCACTTTTCTTAGTAATTTATTAGTGTTCTAATATACCCCTATTTTGTGTTTTGTAACCAATAAAAATGTATAATTAAAGTGAAATATTAAGTCAATGAAAGTACATATTAGAAATATAATCTTAAATTGTATCTTTCCAATAACATTAATTGAGTTTTTTTAATTCTATATATATTAAAAATAAAGGTAGACTATTTTTGGAACGCGAAGGAGTAAATTTTATCATTAAAGCATCTTTAGTTAGAGAGTACGCATGGGCAACGGTGTAGGGATTGGAATGGTACTCCGACATGAAGCAGGCCATTTTGTATGTTGTTGAATGCAAACTTTATTGGCTTAGAGAGGCTATGAGATGGCTTAATGAGGAGAGCTATTCCAACATCATTTTTGAAGTGAATGCCAAAGGCGGGGTCACTGATGCTTTGAGAGGAGAAGAAGATGACTATTTGGATTTTGGGCTTATGGTGCTGTATTGTAGGCTGCTGAATATGGGTTATAATTTCACGGCGGAGCATACTAGACGTGAAACTAATGCAGTTGCACATGAATTGACTCGTAGCGCAATATCTTATAGTAACTCATGTATCTCATTTGTTCCTACAGTTTGGCTTCAACCTTTATTATCCCTTGATGTATTGAATGTTTTATTATCTAATTAGAATTAAAATCCTATTTTCCGGAAAAAAAAATGAGAGAGAAACCATAATAGGTAAGACAGAAAAAAAAATGAGAATAGAGACAAATTTTCATGGTCACAACTCTATTTAGATTCATATATTTATTTAAGCAATCTCTCATGTCTTGATATGAGACGTTGAGATGAACTTTCATAAAAATAGTCTATTTTTAGATCGCCATTTTTTCTTGATACAATCTCCTTTAAACATGAACATGTGCAGTTCCATTCTACTATTAGATTCAGGTGGTGTTATGCCGCCAGACTCAACGTGGCGCGTAGAGGCCCGCGACGCGTGTAAGAAATCAATACTGGCATTATAGAAGATTGCACTTTTGTTTTTATACTATGTGTCGTACTAATTATACCACACTTCTGTTTTTATATATGGAAGATTGCAGTACCAAGAAATAGAAAGATTTTTTTTTACTGTGGTATAAGAAATGATTTCTGCAATGGTAATATAATTACCTAAAATAATTTTTTAAACTACTAGTGATTATGCATATATATCTTCGGAAGTATTCCATATCAGTTTACAATAATTTAGACTGATAATTAAGGTTGCGTATATTCTAGTAATCTAATTACCATAATTTTGAATGGAATTTGAATGCTATGATCTCTATATATTCTCTAGTGTAGATACACCATTATTGAACAATATTGAACAATTCATCTTCTCCCCAGTTCTTGCACCATCTTCAATTCTTCAAGAACATTGCAATGGCTTCCCCTAAGTTGTTTCTTATGGTCACTTTCTTGACCGTTGTCTCCGGTTAGTTTTTCATGATTTTTCTATGTTGCGTTTATGTGTAATTAAATCTTTAGTTACGCATATGGTATGTTTGTAGTACTCCACCAACTTGAGAAAGCTAACAAATTTTGCTTCAATTATGGCGAAAAAATTCTAGTTCTCCAATAGTACCCAAGAATCCCTAATTTATTATTTACTTTGGGATCCAAAATTCACACATAGGTTCCTAATTGGTCACAAATACTAAGTATTAGACTGTTGTCAAAATCAAATTCCTTGTTGTGGGGCTCAAAATCCCTCCAAAATATTACTTTTGGGCTTTTGGGCCTGAAGCGTAATTCCATAGCATAACTAGATTATGTTTTCATAACATTCATAATAATGACTAACCTCTAAAAGTTTGATTGGCAGGTTCTCTATTTACAGATGCATCTTTCGTAGAACCGAAACCCTGTCGCTATACCCATGATTGCGAAGGTTATGACCCCGATTGTGAAGAGCCACGTTGTGTCCACGATTGGTGTGAATGTGTAGACCCCCCTTACATTGAGAAATGAAGAGATTGGAGAAGAGAAAAAGCAAAGTATGTGCAGGATTGACAAAGATTGTGCTCCTTATTGTCCTCTTGGGAAATCATATAACTGTATCAGTGGCGAGTGCTTTTGTTTTGCCAGTTAAAACTGAATCATAACTGTTGTACATCCTCCTCGGACAAATTTTTGGGAATAAGATAGAATTACTTGATTATGAGTTAATGATCATATTTTTCAGAAAATCACTAGTTTTTACTTAAAAATATTTTTTATAGCTTTGAGTAATGTCACTCTCTTGATTATCACAATTGGTTAGTTTCCCTTCTCTACACCTTACATGCATGGTCGACAAATTCTATGAAAAATTCATGAAGATAGTATGTGTCCAATATTACCAAATGTAAAGCAAAACTTTACTAAGTGATTTTTGCAGGTAATGTATTTTCTAGATAAATAGCGTTATTCCTAATCTTCCATGAAGACATTTAATTCAATTTACCTTCTAATGCTACATTTATTGTCTAGTGAAGATGAGTTGTCGACAAATTGGCAGGCATTAAATGAGAACAAAAAACAGAACAAAACGGACACATTGGCCACATACATCTTTAATGCCCATATTATAAACATCTTAAAGATAAAATTTGAATTGTAAACAGAATGCATTGGAGGTGTTATTTGAACTTAATCATCATTTCTTAAACGTAGTACTACCACGTAAATGGTTTCAGTAAATAGTAAATTTATATTGGTTATTTACAAAGTTGGATTAAGACCCCAGTAATGGATATGCAGTATAGTCTCCTTGGCCACATCTTTAATGCTCTTATGGCAGAGAAATCATAATAAATAGGTAGCAAAAATGAGAATTAAAGAGAAATTTTTAATCATGGTCACATTCTTTATTTTAGACAATTGATAGTGGTTGTTTGATTCCCATTATTGTGCAAAATTTGGGGAAATCATAATATGGAGAGAGGTAAAATGTGTATTAGAAATGTAAAAATGTTTGAAATATGTGATTGTAATTGAATAGCTGTCAAATCAGATAGTCAAATATGTGGTAGGTGAAATTATAATTTAGAGAATAATGAGAATCAAACAAGCTCATATCATCAAGGTAATTCACCTACTCCCAGTGGGCATTGTAGGAAATGCCCACTTTCAACAAAATTTTACTAAGTGTCTGATTAGTTAAAAATATTTAAAACATGGGATATTTGGTGTTTGTCATTAGTGATGGGCATGTTTTCAATGCACGCTATTGGCATTTGAAATTTTTTTATTAACCAGTTTCTTGCTGTGTTTATGTGGCAATTTTTTTATGAAAAGCTTAGTACCTTCTGTTACTTATGTGGTCTACTTGGCCATTTGGAAAGATTTTGTGACAAGAATTTTACTACACTAGTAGAAGCACTTACTAAAGATTGAGGGGTATGGTTACGAGCACCAACGCGTCGGGTGGCGATGTTTCCGGTGAACGGTGGCTAAGGGAGGAGAGAGAGAATGTCCGGGCCTAATCATGGTAGGAAGACTGGTTCGGGTGTGGAGGAGGATATCTTGGAACCAGAATCAATTTCCAACAATAGAGGCAAATCACAAGAAATTTTGGTGACTAATCAAGGAAGGTCTTTTGACCTGAATTGCACGGAAAATCTGGTGGATCCTCGGCGCCTGGGCAATTATATTGTATGCATGGGGCAGAATCAAATTTGGATACTGATCTTGGGCCTTAATGCAGATGGGCTTGATGCAGCTGGAGAGAGGACGAGGAGACGTGGGCTGGACCTAAACAAAGAAAAAAGTTAGTTGATGATTGTGGATTTTTATGCGTGGAAATTAGTCCATAACCTCTGATTGACCCAATTAATTAGATTTATACAGATCTTATATTTTAATTAGAAAAATACGGTTTCAAGACATATCTAATTAGTTTCTTACCTTTTTCATAATTTATTTATTAAAATCATTTTTTATAGTTATTAATTAAAAAATATATAATATCTCTCTTAGTAACTATATCTATCATTGAATCCATAATTTGAAGGAATCTCTCTTTTGGTTCAATACGGTTTCTTCCTCCACTTTCCGTGTGAATGACCGGCATCCCGTTCGAATAAATCGTTGCTGTTTTTTTGTAGTTGGTGTTGAAGACTTTGAGCAACTCTAACCGAATTCCTCTTACTTCTCATTCTTATAGACGATTGTCTACAAAAAGCCCCTTTTTTTGTATCTCATTCCGTGGTGCCGACTTTGTTCCTTTTTGGTTGTTTCTAGTGGTGATTGAGAGGATAAAAGCTCTATTAGTTCCGTCGGTGTTGAAAGGTTTCAGTAATTGTATAATGGTGATACGAATGTATTAGACTACACAAGTTTCGATAATTTTATAATAGAAATACAGAACTACATTGTAATAGACTACATAATGTATTTTGTAATGTATTACACTGAGTAATATATTTATGTAATTTATTACATCAAGTGTTAATATATTATCAAATTATTATATATTTCAGAAACATATAATTTGATAATATATTAGGTAGGAGTGTTATATATTTATGTAGTTTATTACATCGAGTGTTATATATTTATGTAATTTATTACATTGAGTGTTAATATATATTACAATTGAGAGATGGGAGAGGACGGATGTAAATGATGACAATGAGAGATGAAAGAGAATGAGGAAGTTTTAATTAGTTAGGAGTCTTATTATTTTATTTTATTTTTTAGGATTCTTATTTATAGAATATCATGATAAATATGTAATTAATTGACGATAATTATGTTTAGAAGTTGACGGTTATTTTTTGGATGAGAGAGAAACGGTTGTAATTAATTTTCTCTAATTGATTCTGAATTTTTTATTATTTTCGATATATATTATATTAAAAAATATAGAGGAAGTATTTTTGCAATTTTTTTCAAAAACAACTACAAAGACCCAAATAGTTACAATTGATAGTATTTTTCCAATTACTTACAAATGTATCTACTTACATCAAAATTTCCCTTTTTGTGCTCAAGCAATGGACCCAAAACACTCGAAGTTGGTAGGTTCGGCCTACCGAGACCAATGAAGTTCTTAAGTAGGAACTACCGAGGGCTTGGTAACTCTTGTGCAGTTGCTACACTTTGTGAGATTATTAGGTCTTGTCAACCAGATGTTATTTTTTAATCAGAAACTTTAGTTTATACTAATAGTATTGAAGCTCTTCGAGTAAAAATAAATTTTGAAGAATTGAAAGTGCATTATTTGTAGACCGTGAAGGTCATAGTGGCAGACTGACTGCACTTTGGAAAAATAATAAAGAATGTGAAGTTTCATGTTATTCGACCAACCATATTGATCTTGTTATTTCTGACAAAAATAAAGGCAAATGGCGTCTCACTGGTTTTTACTTATACCCCGAACGTAATAGGCGCAGAAATTCATGGGAAGTACTCCGTTATCTTCACGGGCTTTCAACTTTACCGTGGTGTTGCTTTGGAAATTTCAACGACCTACTCTATTCTTCGGACAAAGTGGGGAGATGGATCATCCAAATTATTAGATCAAAGGCTTTAGGAGAGCAGTGACTGACTGTAATCTCACTAATATACCTCTAATTGGTCACCAATATACCTGGGAGAAAGGACGAGGGATATCTAATTGGGTGCAAGAAAAATTGGATAGAGCCTTAGCTTCACCTGCATGGTTGCAGTTGTTTCAAGAGGCAAGTCTTTTGAATCTCGTGGCGCTGATCTCGGACCACTATCATTTACTCTTGATGACGGATAGGCAGAATAAGCATGCACATAAGAGACGTCTCAAATTTGAAAACTTGTGGATGAGGGAGCCGAGGGTTTGAGGAGAAATTGAGAGCTAGCTTGGATGAGGCAGTAGACGAAGACCTTCAATGGCAGCTAGAGAATAGTTTGAATGAGTTAGCGGTCTGAGGCAGGAAGAGGCAATGGGATTTTAAAGCTCGGACCTCACGGATTAATAATGAAATTGATAGGCTCCGGAGTGATACGGATGCAAATTCAACAGAATTACCTAGAGCTAAAACAGCCGAGTTGGGGAACATTCTTCTTCAAGAAGAGGAGTACTAGAGACAACGGGCAAAAGTACACTGGCTTTGGGGAGGGGATGCGAATACAAAACATTTCCATGCAAAAGCTACTGAGAGGAAGCGTAGAAACCGTATCCACAAACTCAAAGATGAGGCATGTTGTTACTTTGATGATGAGAAAGGCATGCAGAGAATTGCTGAAGATTATTTTCAACATTTGTTTTATGAAGCAACTACCCGACCAGAAGAAATCCTGACGTGTGTGAGTAGAAGGGTTTCGCAGGAAAACAATGCACGGCTACTTGCACCATTTACCAGTGAGGAATTCAAGAAGGCTATTTTCCAAATGCATCCGGATTTAGTAAATGTTGTTTATTTTCAAAAAGCTTGGCCTATTATTGAAGATTGCATTGCCCAACAATGTGCTCAATGGATGGACAATAAGCATTTTCCTTCTTCACTTAACTATACAAATGTTGTGTTGATTCCTCAGTGTGATAACCCAGAAACAACGAAGGATTTTCGACCAATTTCACTTTGTAGTGTTCTCTACAAAATTATGTCCAAGGTGATAGCTAATAGGCTCAAGACTTTGTTGCCGGATATTATTTCAAAGTTCTAATCAGCTTCATTCCTGGCCGAGCTATCACAGACAATATGCTAGTTGCTTTTGAAATCATGTATCATTTGAAGAGGAAAAAGAAAGGAAGAAAGGGCTTAGTGGCAATGAAAGTCGACATTAGTAAGGCTTATGACCGGGTTAGCTTGGATTATTTGAACAAAATAATGCTTCAGTTGGGTTTCTCTCAAGAATGAACGAACCTTATTATGTATTGTGTTACATCGGTTCAATACTCGGTCTTGATCTACAGTTATGAGGTTGGTCCTATTATTCCAAAGTGGGGATTAAGGCAAGGAGATCCTCTTTCGCCTTATCTGTTTATCTTGTGCACAGAAGGGCTTTCAGCATTAATCCAAGAGGCTGACTCCAATGGCAGAATTCATGGTTGCCGTATTGCTCGGACGGCTCCAAGTGTGTCCCATTTACTGTTCGCAGACGATAGCTTCTTCTTTTTCAGAGCTACTGAGGAAGAGGCTGTGAAGATGAAAAACATTTTGCATAGATACGAGGACGCCTCCAGCCAAGCCATAAATTTTGACAATAGTGGCATCACAATGAGCCCAAACGTCCAATATGCAGCAAGAGGAAGAATCTCAGCTGTTTTTGGGATTGGAAATAATTTGAGCACTAGCAAGTACTTAAGGCTAACCTCATTGGTAGGAATGAAGAAAAAGGAAGTTTTTAATTTCCTTCGTGACAAAATCTGGAAGAAAACTCAGAGTTGGAGTGGTAAACTGTTACTAAGAACTGGGAGGACGTTGATTAAAACAGTGGCCCAAGCAATTCCATCCTACTGTATATCTATATTTTTATTGCCCTCTACATTGTGTGATGGACTACATGGCCTCATGAATTCATATTGGTGGGGGTAAATGAGCTGCTAGCAAAAGGAGTCTCAATTGGCTAAGGTGGGATAAGTTGTGCGAGAGACAAGAACATGGTGGAATGCGATTCCGTAATTTAATGGCCGTCAATCTTGCAATGCTTGCTAAACAAGGGTGGAAAGTGATTACCGACCCGGATGCTCTTGCTAGCAAAGTTCTCAAGGCACGTATTTTCCACGGAGTAGTTTATTGTCTTCGAAGGTTGGCTAAAACCCTAGCTATACTTGAAGGAGCATATGGGCTTCTCGAGATGTCTTGCAAAGAGGTTGTCGCTGGAGAGTTGGGGATGGCAGCACTATTAGAGTTTGGTCAGATCTGTGGATTCTGGGCAACCAAAGATTCATGATAGAAGCTATGGCCGATGATGATGGAGATATGTTGGCTCGTAACCTATTTAAACCGACATGGATACTATAAGGGCTTTGTTTGTAAGGAGAGACATTGAAGAAATTAGTCGAATACCTATCTCTAATCAGCCGAAGCCGGATAGGTTTGTGTGGCACTTTAGCATTAATGGGGATTACCTTGTAAAATCCGGCTATCGAGTTGCGATGGAAGCTAGAACCAAAGGATGCTCTTTACGTGTTCCTAGTCCTTGGGGTAAGATTTGGAAACTTAATCTCCCTCCTAAGGTTAAACTCTTTATCTGGCAAGCATGTAGAAAGTGCCTACCTACTCGAGAGAGGCTTGCTCACAAAGGCATTGATATGAATGAGGTTTGTAGCCTTTGCAATCTTGAAGAAGAGACCATTTTACACTGCTTGATTGGGTGCCCATTTGCGGTTCAATGCTGGATGAGTGCTGGGATTCAGATTTCAGCTGGTGAGTCCAATTGCTTTAGAGAATTATTTTTCCATCTTATGCTCACAAAGAAAAATAAAGGAAGTGGAGATCATATCTATTATGGCATGGACTCAATAGAAAAACAGAAACGACAAAGTTTGGAATGGACAAAACAAAATGCCAAGACATGTGGTTAGCACTGGCCTTAATTACCTACACGACTGGAAGGCTGCTCAAGAATGAAATGGGGTTTCAAATTCAGAGAATGGAAGTATGAATCGCTGGTGTAAACCCTCTATGGGCTGGGTAAAGTGTAACATTCATGCGGCTATCTTTAAGGATGTTGGTTACATAGGCATTGGGGTGATTATTCGAGATAACAGTGGGTTCTTTATGCAATGTCGTGTGCAACATTTTGAGGCTCAGTATGAGGTGAAAGTGGCTGAATGTATAGGCTTGTGGGAAGGTTTGGCATGGCTGCTCTCTTTGGGGTCATCCAATGTTATTATCGAATCAGATTCCAAAGTGGTGGTCCAGCCACTGGATAGAGATAAGGCGTCATCAGAGTTTGGACTCATAGTTTATGATTGTAAACAAATACTGAAAGGCGCCAACAACTTTAAAGTGCAACACATAAATAGGAGAGGCAATGTTGTGGCTCATGCTTTAGCTCGTAAAGCTCCAGAGTTCTATTCCCCTTGTATCTTAATAGTTCTCCTTCCTGGTTGCATCTTGTCCTTGAGTTAGATTATTTTCGTAATGGAAATTAAGCTTTCCCTTTCCCAAAAAAAAAAAAAAGGAAAAAGAAAAAGAAAAGAAGAAGAAGAAGAATATATGACACATCCAAGATGAACTTTCTAAAAAATTTTCAAACTTTTATCTATATGACAATTGACCATGTATTAACGCAATCTCCATCAATGTCCAATATGTTCAGAGTGTAAATGAACTAAGTCTGATGACAAAATTAATTTAAAATTAAATGGATGGTAGAAGAAGTTGGTTTAAGAGGGATTAAGACGACAAAGGTGCCACGTACCTAAGTTTTGATTTAAATTGCTTTTGAATAACTATTTATTTGAACCCTTGTAATAATATTATTATCTACATATCAATCCGGCGCCTTCTAGTAGAATCTCTAATCATGAAACTTTCTTGTATTTTGATTATTGAAGTTATGAAATGTTCTACAATACAACCATTCTTCTTATGTCTTAGTTCTTTGATGACTAATATTACATGGAATTTTTATTTTCATCCAACTAAATATTAGATGGAACTTTCATTTTTCCAATATCATGGACGATTTCCCATTTGGTACTGAACTTATTTGAGATCGGAAGAGCACCATCAATTTGGTCAATAAATTTTTGTACAATAAACAAGCTATCTCAAGAAAGTAGACATAACTTTATAATAATTTTTAAACCATCTCCAGATTCTTGCATACCAGTATAGTCTTCTGGACAATTATTATCATTGGAGAATTTGTAGACTAAATTACAAAAGTAAAACATTCGGAGAACTGAAGTATCACATTTTCGAAGTTGATGACCAAATTACTAATCCAAAAGAGAACGTAGTACGTTATGCCTCCCAATTCGTACTTAAAGGCCCGCGTAACATTCACGCCGCAAGTGCAAAAATATCTATAAATACCCCATATTCAAATTTGGGTCTCGCGAAACCGTCGCTCTCCATCTCTCTCTAACGATTCAATCTACTTTCTCTCCGTAAATAATACGCGATGGCGAAGGGTTCCAAGAGAAAGACGCACAAGGAGGAAGCTCCTAAGGAGCCGATTGAGAATCGTAGATTGAAGAAGGCCAAGACCTCTAAGCCTGAGGTTGAGGACGAGTATTTTCCTGAATAGAGGAATTTGGTAATAATTTTCTTTTATATATGCGGACGTATTGTTGTTTTTGGTTAGTTTTATGCAAATTTTAGTTATGTAAAAAGTTGTTGTGCAAGTTTTTTTCGTATATATTTTCAATTGTTTTTCATTGTGTAAAATTTTCAGTTGAGATGCGGAAGGTTTAATGAATACAATTTTTGTTATTCTTGTCGTTGCAGGAAGACCTATGGAAACAGGTTTTTCCAGTTGGCACAGAGGTTAGAAGTTAGCAGCAATGGAAGATTTCACACGCTATTTTAGTTCTTGCTTGTTTAGTTGTTACATTTTCATTTGTTTATTTATTTATTTCTCCAGTGGCATCATTTGGACATAGTATATCAATACAAGTGGAATTTTTCAAATTTAGAAGTGAGTTGCCAAATGTTTCTTAGCCTTGTTTGATTTTGATCTGTGAAGTTTACGCTGAATTATCCTCTATTTATTGTTTTGCTCGGCCGCTAGAAATTCGCTAAACTGGACCCTCAGGAAGCAGGGTTACTAAATAGTTAGAAGAAGATGTTGGTGCTAACAATGCTTTTGGAATTTGGATCCTTGCAGGATGCATTTGAAGAAGGTGGCATATTATACAATCAAAAGGTCTACCTCTTTGGGGGGCACAGAGGGTAAGTGGAACTTAAGACTTGGCGCCTTCCTCTACGTACCTTTTGATAACATGAAATTAATTGTGCAATTCAATGTTGTTATATTTTATATAAAGTAAAGAGCTCTGTGAGAATATGGTGTTGTAGCTGGAGTACCTGTCTGGCTCATGTTGTGAACGCTCTTTTTTCTAATTCTCTTTCTGTTGCCTTTTATTGGTAACTCATAGTCTTTGGCATTGTTTCTTAGCCTATTGCTTGGTTATTTTACACCCCTGAATCATATTCTTTCAGAAGCTATGGTTCTGCTCCTTTACTGACTGGTGACTGCTTATTTCTTCCTTCAGGACAATGGATCTTTTTCCAGGATCAAGAGGAAGTTAGATTAATTCCTTTTGTTGTTGCTGTAAGCCCTCAAACACGATATAATCACTTATGTGTACTTGTGTTATATTTTGAACTACTGTTCCCCTATTGTTTTCAAATTGAATTAGCTCGTTTCATTGCAGGGTGGTCTTGAGCAATTGCCACTTAGCTAAAATGCGTAGATAACTGCCTAGAAATTTTGGTTTCTTCCCAATCCACTCATTGTTGCAACCCCCACCTCTCCCCCTAAAACAAATGAAAGGGGGAAAAGTGAAAAAATTAAGAGAAATCCATCATGCATCACCTTTCCAGAGCACCCACTTCACTTTGCACTGGCCGTGCTCCCACTACCTAAGAACTGCCACCCTCAACCATGCACCCCACATTTTAATAGTAAGAATTTATGAGACAAAGTGACTATTCAATCAATACCAAAAAGAATGTCAAAAACTCAAGATGTCCATAACTTCTCGCAATCGCCAAGTTGAACTTCGAAAATAAAAACGAGATATGATGGGAAAGTATTCAGTCAATCCATTCATGTTTGTTAGGATTGTTCAAAAAAGATTCCATGCTGTTTTATCCATGGTCAAGTGGAATCTCTTTCCTGAGTATCTTTATGATGATATTAAACTTGTTTTTAGTCTCAGTCATGTTACATGACCATTCATTGTAAGTTTGCTTTTGTACATCTTTTAAACAGGTGGTGTCACCTTTTCCCCCTTCAGACAAAATTGCCATTAAATCAGTACAGAAAGTGACTGAAGAAATTTTTCCAATGAAGCAGATGAAAATGGCCTGGGTTCCATACATCCCATTAGAAAAAAGGTATGCAATCTCTCATTTGTTTTACTATGTTCTGCTTTCAACTATGTGAATATAACAGTTCCGCAATTTCACTGCTTACAGAGATTCTCAAGTTGAAAGACTTAAATTCCAAATTTTTATTTTGAGTTGCACCCAAAGAAGGTACAGTACTATTTTGTGGTTCCTTTTCTTATTTTCTTTGTCCTTACAGTTGTTTTAAGATGTTCTTTATTTTTGAACTCTTTGAACTGCGCCGGGAATTGAAGATGGTTTGACCTACATGAGTTGTCTGTGTTATTTATATTTGCTACTTGGTTACATTCATTAAGAGTAATGACATTATATTTAGACTCTTATCATGACCGTGATATAAATTGACGTGTGCTCTTCCGATCTTATTTTTTGTATATTTCTGTAACTTTAAAATTTTATTTATTTATTTTATCATGATCTTGAGGTACATGAGAGATTAAGGTTATCAATGGATGTTCATATTTGCAGGGAGGGTCTAAGACGTTTGACGCTGGAGCGTGTGAAGCAATTTGAGTACTGCTTACCCTGTGAGTGTCTTACTTTTCTTTCATTTTTCTGAGTTTTTGCTTGTACCCTACTTGTACTTTCTGTAGAGGTTGTGGGCGTAAGATTGACATTTGCCTCCAAAGAAAATGACTTTGATGCATATTTGTTGTGATTGCCATGCTGTCTACTAGAGAACCATCAGAGATACTGTCTGGAGTCAAAAGGAATTCATAAAATAACATAAATCACCACCTAGTCGAGTAAACTCGTGCTTACCCAACGCGTGCACAAACTGGTGTAGTTTTTTCAGCCGTATTTCTATTTGTTCATCTAATAAATACTTAAACTGCATTGGAACAGGGGGGCTGCTTCTTTCTTTCCAATATAATTCCTGCCAAACCACCACGTATAATTTATTCTGGCTTGTTTACTCATAAAATTTGTCAAAAAATTGCAGAATAAACCTTTAGGTATCCCTATTTATGATGCTAAGCCCTATTTGTCCTTTATGTTTTTCTAAAACCTTCACAAACACCAGTAATACTATTCTAATTAACAGTTGTTCTCCTCAAGCTTGGGCATTTTCTTTCTTTTTGGAGTAACTTAAGTTTAATACTCATTGAACATAAGCAATCTTATTTGGCTTTGTATATTAAAATCTTTACATCTATTTGGTTTTGCCGCATATGATGGCCAACTTGATGTTTTAAGCGTGTTACTTTTCAGCTGATTTTATTTGCATTTTGTTAATTTATTTTCATCGTCAATTTTCTGCATAGTGAGTATTGGTTTATTTTCCATTATTTATGGGCGATGGTGATGGATGACTGTATTTGTCACACATATTCTATCAAAAAGGAAATACCATTTCTATACACGCAAATCTCATTGTGGGATATTGCAATATATGCAAATCTCACCGTTTGCCTCGTGTATTTATATCTTCCAAATGGTTGCAATGGATTTTTTGTTTGATTCTTTGCTTCCCCTTTTTCTTCCTTTTTTTTTTTTTTTTTGACTGAAAAGTTAACATATTTTTGTTCAAGGCTAATATACACTGCAAGGCTTCAAAAGCTTAGACATGCTTCAAGAATTTCTGGGGTTATTGACTCACAAATCACAGTCTCGCTAAATTCTTTTGCAATAAAGTTTGTTGTGTATTTTACAGATCTATGTGTTGTTTTAGTCGTACTTGTTTCTTATCTTTTTTATTTTCAAGGCGTGAACAGAGTCCCACAGACCCAAAAGCAGGTTATGGTAAAAGCATGCTGGCTAGACACATTTTGAATTCCGCAGATCTAGCATTATATCTGCAATTTAATTATATCATTTAAAAATCCTCAATTCAGTTAAATCATTCAGACGTGCAATATCTAATGCAGTTTCTTTTTAGTTAACCCGAATCTTGCTACTGGATCATTCATATCATTTTGTGCCCTCTAACTGATGTTATTTCATTAATCAGGTCTGTTGAATAAGCATGGTAACAATTCGTAACTTATTGATGTTTCTTTGATTTCACTTGTAAGGGTGCAAATAGCGACAGTTGTTCCTTTTCAGCATACTTGGAGAATGTCTCTAACGATGGCTTTCTTTGTTTGGCAGACTTTTATCAGCCCCTTCAGGAAGATGAACTCGAACAAAGCACAGTGGTTTCAATCTTATTTCCAATAGATCCCAAGCCAGTAAGATCCTCCTCCTAATATCTTAAGACTCATATAGTCATATACATGTAACATGATTCTGATACCTTGTATGCTACTTGATTATATCTGGAGAAAGCTTAGATGTTGCTTAGGCTGCATAGATGGAGTCGTACAGCATATATTACTTTTATACATGTTGAATCAGTTTAGGAAATCTTGTAAACTGCACAGCAAGCTAACTTAGTCTCACCTTTGCTTTCAAGGTTTTCTGTGAGTTTGATTGGGACCTTGATGACCTTGAGGTATGCTGTTGCAATTTATGATTTTTAATGGGTCTTGACGTGACCATCAAAGTGGAGCTTTCTTCCTGTAGATCGATGTCAGTGGAATTCCCCGCTAACTTAATCATTATCAAAATTGTTTAGGAGTTCACAGATGAGCTTATCAAGGAAGAAGAATTGTCTGCAGATCAAAAAGATGCTTTCAAGGTAAAATTCATGACACAGAACATGTAGCTGATTCTCAATTTTATAAGAAACTGAAATCCCAGGAGTTGAATCTACTTTGATAAGGATTGTATCTTTTCTTTTTCAGGCCTTTAGGATTTCGTGAAGGAGAAAGTTCGAGAAGCAAAAAAAGCTAACCGTGAGGTATTTTGTTGAAAATGTTGGTGCACCAAATTTCTTGTTGATTATTTGAATCTCTTACATGTTGAAGTTTGCCTTTTGTTTTTGTTTGGTATAGGCAAGGGAAGCTCGTAAAAAGGCCTTAGAAGGAATAAGCCCAGAAACAAAGGCTGCATTCGAGAATATGAAGATCTACAAATTTTATCCTGTACCTACGCCTGATACTCCTAATGTATCCAGTTTCAAGGTAAATATTTATTTTCAAATAACTATTCCTGGGTAGATTTCATAATTGTCTGTTTGAAGTGAAATCTAACTTACTGTGTTTTTGTAACTTGCTTTTTTCAGTCTGCCTACATCAACAGATACTACGGGAAGGCTCATAAAGTTCTGTGAGAGCATCTCCAATGCTTTGTGTGAAGTTCAAGAACCTAAAGACCTCTCAATGCTTGCTTCAGTCCAACGGCAGATTTCATTAATCAAATATTATTCTTTTCATCTCTCTGGATTCTCACCTTTTTCATCACAATATATGGCGTTTTGAGAATCTGATAGTTGTGGATTTATATATTGATTTTGGTGTGTTACCATCTGCGCCAGATCTTATGGGTTCATACAGATGTTTATCTATTTCCGAGTTTCCAAGCCTGGCGAATAGGTTACTTAGTAGGTTGGTTCTGAATCGCAATGTATGGCATTTTGAGAATAAGATATTTGTGGGTTAGCATACTGTCTCACGCCGTCCCACAAAGGGTCTGAATCTGAACAGCCTTGTAGACATTGTCCTTGCGATCTCAGCCCAACTGGAGCACGGGTGATGCTTTGAGTGACTTGTCAAGGACACTTCCGCATGGGAAAAACTCTTACCCTTGGCCACATGCTTTGTGGTTATCAGAACGCCTGAAAGGAAAGCAGTTGCTGGGGGAAGAGATGATTATTTAATTTCCTCATACCTTCAATCTCGTGTTAATTGGAAACAAGTCAAGGTAGTTAAATCTCAATTTTGATCAGAATCATTATATAACCTTTTCGAGATGTTCTGTTCGCATGTGTAGTAATGAACACCATAATTAGTTTCTTCATAATAATTGATAGATAAGAATGTAATAAATAGACTGTTATATTTTAGTTTCACAATATTTTAATATATTGTGATTAATTGAGTGCAATAAATGGAGTGTAATAAGAAGAAATGGCCAATTGGGAATTAAAAGAAAATGGTAGGAGAATTATAAAGATTCCACATTTTAAATATTAGTTATATATATAGACACACACAAACACACAGACTAAATGCGTTTTTAATTGGAGAAAAATAAGAATAGGAAGGAGTGTAATAGAAAATGAATGGTTACAGTGAGTTAATTATCTAAAATGTTACTAAACTTTTCAAAAGTAATCTCATATGTCACTATACTTTCAAATTTACTTCAAATGCCATTAAATTTTTCGAAAAGTCATTTCAAATGCCACTATACTTTAAAATTTAGTTAATATATCATTGAACTTTGTGAAAAACTTTCCCTACTAGCCACTAAATTGGTACTCAATTAAAGATTAATAAAGCAAAAAAATAGAAAATAGATTTTCCTATTTGATAACTTCAATTATTAATATATGATACAATCAAATGATAAATTTTCATTTAAGAAAATAATCGATTTAAACAATTTCAATAGCAAACCAAGTACTACTTTGATAAGTTAAATGATAAGTGAGATAATTTTTAAAGTTAAATGGCGAAAATAACTTTTTAAAAACATAGTGACAATTGAAATAAATTTTATAATACGATGACATATAAGATCTCTTTCAAAAACTTTAGTGACATTTGAGATGATTAACTTGTTACAGTTACCATTCTCCATATCTAAACAGTCTCAATAGGACAAATATTTAGATGAATGTCAAATAAGGACGAATTTTTACATATTATTTTTTTCTATATCTACAAAATAAAGAATACAAATGTCTAAAAATAGAAAGAGATGGCGTGGTGGTATTATTATCATTGTTGTCTCTTTTTTTTTTTTCTTTTTTTTTGAAGAATATTATTATTGTTGTTGAAGAAGAATAGAATATATATTATGGTACCTCGTTACATATCTCGTATAATTACCGAGTTTATCCCTCTTTTAATTTTTGGGTGTTGGGAATGGAAAAGAGAAAGAGGGGGCTGTTTTGGGGGGGGGGGGGGGGGGACTT
>CAVNYN010272969.1:0-59227 GCA_963692815.1 Nyctanthes arbor-tristis | reverse complement strand
TAATTAAAGGATTGTGTTATTCACTGAGTACGTTGTACTTACTCCCCACTTATTACAATTTTTGTAGATAATTGGAATCATAACAATTGAAAATCAGGGCAAGCTAGATGTTGGATCGTGCTCGCGAATGGGAGTAGAGTTGTGCATGTGGTGTAAACCTGTCCTTGAAACTATCACGAATTTAATACTTTTAAGCACACCTCTATAAAATATATGTTTTACATCTTATAACATATGAGACAATAGAGAGATATAATATTTCTAATGATTTGGTCCACCTTGGTAATCAATGAAATATGTTTATTAATACAACTTCTTGTATTTATATATTTTCTTGAAAAACCTAGTTGTAATGTTTCTTTAAAAGGTTGACGATTTATTAACTTATGAAATTATCTTTATCTATTAAACTCAGTAAGATAAGGTAAATTGGATTGGTTCGCACGTGCTATCCCTGTTATTTGAATACAAGCTTCCGCTACCGAATTTGTAAATTTCCCTAAGATATTTGGAAATATTGTAAAGTTAGCGGGGGCGTGACATGGCTGCGAACACAAATGTGAACGTAGGCGTGAGCATGGGCATGGAAAAGCTCATGGAGAAAGCTCTAGCAACAACGACATAAAGTATCTAATGAAAATAACTATGCTATAAATACGGCATGAAAGGGCATTGGTCGCGTACTTGTCGTACAGCAAAGCACCTTGTGAAGTCAATCAAGGGAAAAAAATAGAGACTAATTTCCTTGACCATGACGGACCAGTTGATGTGACTCATTTAGATGTCTCTGATTTATTTGAAAACCCCAAAGGGGATATTAATCATCTAATTGGTGGTGGTGTGCTGGAAAACAATTATTAGTTTATTAGGGAAAAATATGTTTATCATTTATTTAAGTCCTTTTGATAAGGAACTTATGTTTTTTTTTTTTTACTACCATACTATTCTTCAAGACAAAAAATATTTTTTGGATTTAACATTAGCTGGGAATAATGTTAATATTATATCAGGTGCATCTAATATCATTGAAGGCTTCGGAAGAGCTTGTATTATTCTACAAATAATACTACATTAAATATTGATGATGCACTTTATTCTAGCAAATTCAGGAGAAATTTGCTGAGTTTTAAAGATATCCGCTGCAACGGATACCACATTAAGACGATAGAAGAAGATAATAATAAGTATCTTTGCACAAATTCCTTTGTATCTGGCTATAAATAGATAAAAGAAAAATTTTTAGCATTGCCATCAGGAATGTATTACACATTCATAAAAGTGATCGAGGCAAACCACGTCACGGACCTGAAGTTCATTTACCTAAAGAGCTTTATGCTCTGGCATGATAGATTTATGCATCCATGAGCGACTATGAGGCGCCGGATAATTGATAACTCACATGAGTATAATTTTAAAAACTAGAAGATTCTTTTAGCAAATGATTTCCCATGTGTTGTTTATGCGCAAGGCAAGTTGGTTGTTAGGCCTTTTAGTATGAAGGTTAATATTGAATCTCCAACTTTCTTAGAAAGGATTTATGGAGATATATGTGGGTCAATACACCACCATGTGGACCATTTCGTTACTTTATGGTATTAACTGATGCTTCTAGTAGATGGTCTCATGTGTGCTTGCTTTCTACTAGAAATGCAGTATTTGCTAGACTACTTGCCCTAATAATAAAATTAAGAGCTCAATTCCCTGATTATTCAATCAAGAAAATTCGTCTTGATAATGCTGGTGAGTTTAGATCTCAAGCATTTAACGATTATTGTATAGCAATCGGAATTGAAGCTGAACATTCAGTTGCTGATGTCCATACTCACAATAGTTTAGCAGAGTCGTTTATTAAACGTCTACAATTAATTGCTAGAATATTACTTATGAGATCAAAACTCCCAACTTCTATTTGGCATTATACTATATTACATGCTGCAACGTTGGTCCACATTAGGCCAATAGCTTATCATCGGTATTCTCCTTTGTAGCTTGCCTTTGGTCAAAAGCCTAACATCTCTCACTTAAGAATTTTTGGTTGTGCTGTGCATGTACCAATTTCATCCCCACATCGTACCAAAGTGGGTCTCCAACGAAAGCTCGGAATATATGTTGGATTTGATTCGCCTTCAATTATGAGGTACTTAGAACCTTTAATGGGTGACCTATTTGTTGTATGATTTTGCAGATTGTCATTTTGATGAAATGACGTTCCCAACATTGGGATAGATAAAACTACATCCACAAAAGCATCATGATTTTTCTTGGAATGAAAAAACTCTGTTACATTTTGATCCCTGTACTAATCAATGTGAACAAGAGGTTGAAAGGAACATTTATTTACAAAAAAGTTGCAAATCAACTACCGAATGCTTTTGTCGATCTCAAGAAAAGTGACACAATCTCATATACTAGTAGTTAATACTCTAGCCAAAATTGATGTCCCTGAAGGATAGGTTGTCGGAGCAAATGAATCTAAAATATGCCAGAAGCATGGTCGACGAATTAGTTCTTAAGATTCTGTACCTAGGGAAAGAAAGGTACAATACAAGAACCAAACACTGACAAAAATGATTAATCAATAAAATGAAAGTAACGTAGTTTCTGAAGAACTACCCGCGTCTGAAAATAATGAGATTTCAATAAATTATTTATTATCTCATAAATTATGGGAAAGAGGAAATATCGTCGCAGACGATATGTTTGCCTTTAATATGACTCTTGAAATCATAAATGAGGATCCTAAACCACAGTCAGTTAAAAAGTATCAAAATAGAAATGATTGGCCAAAATGGAAAAAAGCCATACAGGTGGAATTAAATTTCTTAGAAAAACGGAAACTATTTAGACCTGTAGTTCAAACCCTGGAAAATGTTATCCCTGTTGGAAATTACGAAATATAAATCTAGACTCGTAGTATAAGGTTTCTCTCAAAGGCCATGAATTGATTACAAGGAAACATACTTTTCCGTAATGAACACTATTACTTTTAGATTTTTAATAAGTCTGGCAGTGTCACAAAGACTTGATTTGCGCCTTATGGATGTAGTACCTGGATGTCTATATGGTTTGCTAGACCGTGATATATATATATATATATATATATGAAAATCCCTGAAGTATTTAATGTATCACAGGCAAATGTAAATATACCAAAAATATGTTTTCAATTAAATTACAAAGGTCGCTGCATGGGCTAAAACAATCTGGTTGGATGTGATACAATTGCCTTAGTGAATATCTATTGGAAGAGGGATATAAAAATGATGATATCTGCCCTTATGTTTTGATAAAGAAAACAGAAAATGGATTTACGATTGTAGCAGATTATGTTGATGACTTGAATCTAATTGGGACTCCTGAATAGCTCAATAAAACTATTGAATATTTAAAAAATGAATTTGAAATAAAAGATTTGGGAAAGACAAAGTTTTGTCTTGGTTTACACGTGCTCTTCCGATCTCCTAAAGGACTGTTCATTCATCAATCTTCATATACAGAAAAAATATTAAAGCAATTTTATATAGATAAAGCACATCCGTTGGCATCACTCATGGTCGTTAGAACACTTGAAGTGGATAAAGACCCATTTCGCCCACTTGAAGAAGGGGAGGAGATACTTGGTCTTGAAGTATCATATCTTGGTGTAATTGGTTTATTAACTTATCTTGTAAATTGCACCCGACCAGATATAGCTTTTTCTGTGAATCTCAAGATATAGCTCTACACCCACTTTAAGACATTGGAATAGTGTAAAGCACATTCTAGGTTATTTGAAAGGTACGAATGATATGTGATTATATTTTTCACGACAATCTGAATATTCTTTAGTGGGATATGCAGATGCTGGTTATCTTCCTGATCCACATAAAGTCAAGTCACAAACATGTTATGTATTTACATGTGGAGAAACTGCTATATCATGGAGATTTGTGAAGCAAACCTTGACAACAACACCCTCAAATCATTCTAAAATAATTGCAATCCATGAATCAAGTCGGGAATGTATATGGTTGAGGAATATGACACATCACATCTAAGAGTTCTGCGGATTAGCTTTAACAAAAAGAAAGTCCAACTATATTGTATGAAGACAACGCTGCTTGTATTGCACAGCTTAAAGGAAGCTATATCAAAGGTGATAGGACAAAGCATATTTCTCCCAAGCTCTTCTATACACACGAGCTTCAAAAGAGTGGTGACATTGATATTCAACAGATTCGCTCGAGTAATAATGTGGCTGACTTGTTCACAAAAGCATTACCAATATCTACATTTAGAAAAATTATTACATCAAATTGTTATGCGTGGACTTAAAGATTGACAGCGATCAACATCATGGGGAGTAACTGTACTCTTTTTCCTTCGATGAGGTTTTGTCTCACTGGGTTTTTCTGACAAGGTTTGAACGAGGTAGCATATTGATACTCTGAAAGTAACTGTACTCTTTTTTCCTAGTTTCATAGGTTTTTCTTCCATTGGGTTTTTCCCTGAACAAAGTTTTTAACGAACCAGTTAATGTATAGACAGTCATTCAAGGGAGAATGTTGAAAATAATATTTTAGTATGAATGACTAACCTGAAACCCTAGCTGTCGTACCTTGGTCACCACTCTAAGAATATTTTACTTGCCCATTAAGATATCCTTAGGTATTGTAAAACTATAAATAGTCCCCTTTATATTGAAAATAATACACACATCTTTACAGATAATTATTCATCTATTTTTTCTTTCTCTTTTTTTTTTTCACAGCAAATACCAAGTTAGAAAGGAAAAAATAGATAAAAAAAAAACTAAATGTGGAAATAATGGACGGGAAAGAGAAAAGAAGTAAAAAAAAAAATGAAAAACTATGTAAGGATATATCGATGTGAAACTAACTATGTTCTTCCTCTTTTTATTTCTTTTTTTTTTGAGTGGAAGAAACTAAATGTGTTAGCTGTATTATTATTTAAATAATTATAAAAGTAGTTAAGTGGGTGTAGTTAATTATACATGTCATAAAACAAAAAGATAGGGCATGACAGGATACGCTCGGGGTATTAGAAATTATTATTATTATTTTTTTTTTGGTAAAATTGTTTCAAAGTCTGTTCCGATTTCCAAACGACAACACTCCGTGTCTTATCCAAGCCGCAAAGTGAATTCCCAGTTCCAAGCTAAACCCTGTATCCCTAATGCTCCCCTTACTTTCAACTTTCAATCCGATTTGAGTTACTTGAGAGCACTTCCACTTTGATTCGAGTTCGAGTGTTCGACCGAGGGGCGAGGGCGAGTAGACCGAACCGGTAACACTCGGCAGCGGGCAGCAGCGTGGACAGTGTGGCGTGGACAGCGGACCGTGGGCTGTGGCTTGTGCACTTCCTGGCTCCCTCTTCGGCTGCAGCTGTTGTCTGTCTCTGATTCTCTGTCACTGTAAGCAGTAAGTTTTTGTTCCCCTTTTTTTGGTGGAATCTGGAGCCAAAACCAGTGAGCAGGGAAGGCACTAGGCGGTAATAGTAATTAATATGTAATGTATTATGTTATTATTATGTATAATTGTCTATTGTATATTATGTTTAATTGCTTATTGAAAATTATATAAAATCTATAGGAGAAGCATTGAATTGTATTTCTTGTATATACGAACCTGCGTACAGTGAGGCCTATTAATATACAAAGACGGATTGTTAAAAGGAAAGATATTACAGATCAAAAAAAAATCTATACACAGTAAAGTTAGGCCTCTAGATAAATATTCTCATCACTTATGCCTTGTTGATTGTTGAAAGTCACTAAGTTATGAAAGAATTAAGAATGACCGTTTGAATTATTGCTTCAAAGTTGAATGCTTGTGCCTTGTTTAAGTGGAATATTGGATTGTGGAATTTGTATATGCTAATGCTATTATGCATTTATCATTTGTGCTTATTCCTTGTTGATTGTTGGGAGTCATGAAAGAATTAAGAATGATTGAATGAATTATTGCTTGAATGCTTGTGCCTTTGTTGGAATTGGATAGTGGAATTTGTATATGCTATTATGCATTTATGATTTATGGCTTTATCCTTTATGCTTATGCCTTGTTGATTGTTCAAAGTCATGAAAGAATTAAGAAAGAAATGAGAAAGAAATGGTTGAAAAATTAGATTGTGAGCATTTGATTAGTATTTTTTGCCTCTAAAACCACAAGATGTGTGGTCTTTATGTAACTTTTGGTACATTGTATATATTTTGGTTATACTTATATGGTAATATTTTAACTTATGCTTTGCCTTTTTTTTTTTTTTTTAAATAATTATTATTATTACTTTTTCAAATTCAATGCTCGTCACATTGTTTTGTTTCTCACTTTATATATTTAGTTTGGCGAAACAGGTAATTATTTGTTGCTTCTCGCATTGAGGCCCTTTTTTGGGAGCTCGCCTAAGGCTCGGCCGAGGACAAGACCGGCACTGGCCGAGTATCAACTAGAACTTCCTTCTGAAGCGTTTTGTACTGAAATTGAGAAGACGAAGAAGGGTCATCCGGCGGGGACAAAAGAGGTATGTTTCTGTTGATTAAAGGCCCCCACGACTTGGAATTGCTATTTTTAGGGATACTTGACATGGGATTATTGTAAATTGCTTCAATACAACACTGGGCTTGTTTCTTGCGCGGGTACATGTGCATTCACGGACAGATTCTTGAATGACCATGTTGATGTAAAGCATTGGTTGTTCTTTCATCAATTAATCCAGGTGAAAAAGAATTCTGGCACAACATTAGATTATGGTTACAGTTTTGTTTGTCTACAGTAATGTGTGAGAAAAATCAATTTGGAAAGTTGAATTTCAATTTCAAAAAACTCTGTTCTTTCAGTCTCTCTTCGGTGAAAATTCCAATGGCCTTTTTTACATTCGGAACTTGATTAATCGGAGTAGCAAAATGTTCTTCAGAAGTTTAAAAGCAGCAGCTGCAAGGCACATATCAGTATACAGTTGCTCACCAGTTTCTAGGTTTCCCTTCTCAACCCTGGAGATTCACAGGAATTACAATACGAACCACCCATTTGAAACCCGTCAAGAAAATTCCATTGAAATCAACGAATCCCGTGTATTAGACCAGCTCACTGATCTTTTATCAACTAAGCGGGGTCCATTGCTTCGCCAGCCCCTTACCATACCTGACAAACAATTGGAGATTGGGGCCGTGGATGAATTTTTAGCCCCCGAAGAGAAATTGCGAGGGATTTTTCTGCAGAAACTTCAAGGTAAGACGGCAATTAGAAAAGCATTAAGCAATGTAGGTGTGGAAGTGAACATTGACATTTTAGCTAAAGTCTTGGATAGAGGAAATTTGTGTGGTGAGTCAATGGTCATGTTCTTTGGGCTATGGAGCAACCTAATATACTGAAAGATATTTGTGCTTACAATACAACGCTTAAAGCATTAGGCAGGAGAAAATTTTTTCCTCATATGATGGAAATTTTAGATGATATGAGAATGAAGGAAGTGGATCCTAATTCTGAAACCCTTTTGATTGTTCTGGACAGTTATATTCGTGCTCGTCAACTTTCTAAAGCCATTAAATTTTTTGGCCAAATTGAAAAATACGGGCTCGAAGTTAACATTGAGACATGGAATGTTCTTTTTAAATCTCTATGTCATCGGTCGCATGTGGGTACCGCGAGTTCACTATTGAATAGAATGAAAGAGAAAGTACAACCTGATACTGAAACTTATAATATCAGAATGGGTGGGTGGTCCAAGTTGGGTAAAGTTGTTGAAGTTGAAAAGTTCTTGCAAGTTATGGTGAAAGATGGTGTTGAGCATGATTGTGTAACTTATACTTACATCCTTGAGGGTTTGGCGAGATTCGGTCGTGTTGATGATGCTGTTAAGATCTTTGAGTACTTGGAGGAGAACCGAGATATGCTAAGTACTTCAGTTTATAATGCAATGGTTTTAAATTTTGTTGCTGTTGGAGATATTGATGAAGGCTTGAAATATTACAGGCTGATGTTGAGTAATAATTATGAGCCAAATATGAATACTTATGTTATAATAATATCTGCATTACTTAAGGCTCGGAGAGTTGCAGATGCTATTCAACTGTTTGATGAAATGCTCGGTCGAGGGATCATTCCTGCCACTGGTACTGTTACCACGTTCATTAAATGTTTGTCTGAATATGGTCCACCTCATGCTGCCTTGATGATATATAAGAAGGCAAGAAAAGGTGGGTGCAGAATTTCATTGAGTACCTATAAGATGTTGCTCATGCGGTTGTCTAGGTTTGGGAAGTGTGGGATGTTGCTAAATTTATGGGAGGACATGCATGAGGTGGATATTCTTCTGATATGCAGGCTTATGAATATGTTATCAATGGCCTCTGTAACACCGGGCAGCTTGAAACTGCTGTGCAAGTCATGGAGGAATGTCGCAAGGGATTTTTTCCTAGCAAGCTTATTTGTAGCAAACTGAACAATAAGCTTCTGGCTGCTGATAAAGTAGATATGGCATATAGCTTTTCCTGAAGTTGAAAAAGGCTCGTGTCAATGAAAATGCACAAAGATATTGGCGAGCTAAAGGGTGGCATTTTTAACTTGTTACCGTTTTTCGTTCGTTGATGGAATTTGACAAACATAATATTTATCTGGATTCTTATCGATTAAGAAAGGATCAGCCCTCTTTGAGTACTGTTGTCAGCATGGAAGCTTAGATCTAACAAATTGAACTGCAAACGACCAACTATAAGGTAAATGCGTTGGTCTCTCAAGCTTGCTGCTTAACTATGAGTACAAGTTGTAGATGTTCTCAAATTGTTAATTGTATTCACGTTTGTTTTTGTCAAGTGTCTAACACTGTCGTCTTATTCATTTTGAATTAATTTTTGATGTAAAAATTTGTTTTCTTATCAATACCTAATTTTTGCTTTGGCAGCTGCATTACTTCATTTATTGACCCCAGCTTCCGGGTTTAGCATTGGAAAGTTATACGTGCATGTCTTATGATGGCTAGTTTCAAAATTTCTGATGGAAGATGCGGATTTAATACCCTAGTGTCTGCACAAGATATCTGCAGGTACCAACAGGCCATGTATTTTTTGTGCATTTGTTTTTTCTAACGCTATATTGTCTCTTTATTATGTAATTAAAATTTTCAAGTAGACTCTTTGACGGACATGATATTTCTTGCCAGAGACCACAATAGACCTTATTCTCTGCTTTTCACTAGAAAATCAAATGAAATATACTTTGATTAATCCTGGTGTTTTTTTAATATATTTCAGGAAATGCTGAATGAAGCATTGTGCATCTTCAACTGGATATCCTTTCGCCACTTGAAATGCTTTTTATAGTATCCTGCAAATTGATAGAATCATCTCATTGTGCAACTCTCGTTGTGGTTCTACAGGAATTCAAAGGTCAGGAAATTTCTTGAAATGCATTTTGTTTGAAATTAGAATTTGGAAACCTTGGTAATACATTTTTATGAGGAATTTGGTTGTTGGGCTGCTATTTTGTTTAGCCCTTTTGTCTCACAAGTCTTCTAGTAAACGGGTATTCAGTTTATGTGATTGGTTGAAGAACATTGACAAATAATCTTGATATGTGGCAACTGAATTCTTGGCAGTTGAAGAAACCCACATAACCAGTTCTTAATAATGGACTGTATGTAATGTTCCCTGATGCGTTGACAAGCTTCATATTTTGGTTCATTGGTTTTCCACTTAGCAAACAGGGAGTTTCTTTTTTATGTAAGTTCTTACCCATGTCAACCCTAAGTTATGGCTTAAATGAAACTATAATTCAGTTCATTATCTAGTATTCTAATGACCTGTAATTTTCTTCTTGCGAATTGTGATGCTATTAACATCTCTTCATTTTTGAATTAACTAATACATCTATTATGAGGTAACAGTTGGTCTAGAACAGAGCAAAGCATCAACAGAGTAAACTTTTTTATTTTTTAAAATCAAAACTATATCTGCACTTAAATCTTGGAATTAGGTTTTCTATCTCTATGCCGTTGTGAGCGATACTTGGACAGAAACGCTCCCTAAGTGATTTTGCTGTCAATACTAAATTGAATTTCCCAGAAGTTGAAATAATTGGCTTTGGCTTTATCGAATTGTCAGTGGATTAACTAATCTCAGCTTTATCTATTTTTTGTTTGCTGGCAGATTCATGGGTTCAATTCTGAAGGTCAAAGGTTCAGAAATGTTTAGGCATTACTTTCATGGGCCAAAAGTTAGATTTTTTCAGACTCTGTTCTCAAGGATGACAATCTTGAGAAGCTGTTGTAATGCTATGCCTATGGCTATGAACTAAAATGGAGTTTACGGAAACAAAAGTTTTCGTGTTTGAAGTTCGGGTAAAGGTGATTTGACATGCAGATTTGAGCGATGAACAAGAAGGGAATCTTGAATGCGCCCCTTGATTTTCGAAATTTTATTTTTGTCGGGCTGACGACAATTTGTTAGTGACCCGTTGAATGCATGCCTAACATGTGCTTTTTTTTTTTTTTTGAAACGATGCCTAACATGTTGAACCTTGGTGATAATGACATGACATATCTGAAAGACAACTGCCTCCAAATGCAAAGAGACTACGCGCAATATTTCCTCTTGTACTTTCCTCGTTCTGAAAATAAAACATAGAAATGAAAGCCATGTATTATAGGCCATACAAGAATGAGGATGGGTATCTTTTTTCAATAATTACAACAGTGTAAATGAATTTGGGGTTGATATGTTATAGCCTTATAGGTTAGGTAAGATCATTTTTGACACAACAATTCGCATTATTATGTGCGTATGGCAAAAGATACAGATTAGAAAAAAAGACTTCTGCACGGCAATAATTTTCATGTTATATCTGTGTTAAATTATTATTTGATTTTCCGAAAAAGAAAGAGAGCAATGTGGTGATTAGGTGTCAAAAGACATAAGCACAAGAAGGGAATAGAACGGCCGAGGCAACGGACCTGCCTCGTTGCAAACCGGACTGGCTAAAAAGGTTATCAATCACTTACACAAAAAAAGGTCTCACAGCCCTATTTCCCCATTTTATAAAAAAAGAAAAAGGGGGGGGGGTGGGGGATGACACGCAGATCACAATTAAACCGCCCCCAACCCCAAATAAATTGCCACAATATTGTAACCCAACTCAAAATTTACAAAATCTGTAGGACACAACATGCATTAATGATAAAGAGTTTTTGCTTTCAAAATAATAATAATAATAATAATAATAATAATAATAAAGAGTTTTAATATATCTATCTAAAATCGTTAAAAGTGAAAGAAGAGAACTTATGTAAAATTAAGAATGGACGTCCAGCTCGTTATCATTCTTTTCTTCCATTGTATATTACAGTAATTTTTACAAATGGTAATGAAGATTTTTCCAGCTAATAAATATCCAAATTAACAAGACTAGATTCCATGGTTAAGACTAAAATCAAATAAGACCCAATTCTTAAGCTAATTATTATCAGGCTGCTTCCTATTCCATTATTATAACACTAACCAAATATATGGAAGTATTATTATCAATATACCCCCTCCAAAGGGGATTTAGTAATAATCCATATTAGAAATACCATTAATTTCTAGAATCTGATCAAACACCATATATTTGGAGTTATTATGACTCTAGACAAATTATGTAGTATAGTAATCACTGTTCATGTGATTTGTGTAGATAGTAATACTCTCATACTAAAAGTCGGTGTTATACAAAATTACTATCCGGTGCCGTATGTGGTGCTTGAAATCTACTAATTAATTTTCAGGGATTTTTCTTTCAAACAAAAAACAAGAAAAGAAAAAAAATCCGGGGATTTATTTAGTATAGTCAACGATAATAACCTACGCTTAAAAAGGCCACCACTTCAATGAACTTTAGACAAATTTAGCAGATGATAATGTCACGTAGCACTGGTAATATTTGACACACGTCTAAGTGGTAATCAATGTACCATTACATGATAAGTGAGATTAAATACTTAAATAAAAAATTGACTTGATTTAACTTATCATTCAGTGCCATTTTAATCAAAACATTTAAAAAGAAAAAGAAAACACAATTTATTCTGGCTTCCCCTAGTTAAAAATTAAAAGTAATAATAAATTAAAAATAAAACAAAATAAAATGATACAATAATCAGCTTATTTTGCCCTAATGGAGACATCTGGAGGGAAAAAGGAACAATTGGAGGGAAAAAGGAACACTGCCAAATAATTCTACTGACAGTAGAACTAAGTGGTTTGTCCATGCAAGTGCAGATTCTTTAATCTATTGAGGTATGAATACACAACTCCGTTTTGCCTTTCAAGTACTTCGTTTTGCCTTTCAAGAACTGAAAATGTCAATATAAATTAGCAATATCAGTGTTTTTACACTTTTTTTATGAATGGGAATTTGTATCCTTGTTTTGATGTTGGGTACTTTCGGTCAATGGACAGGACGGCATACATGCCGTTTTCTGCACTATATCACGGCATTTATGCCATTATGCTATTTTGATCTGATTTTGTTTTTTGAGTGCATATAAGTTTATGTTATCAGTGGTGCTGTGATTTTGTTCTGTGGGATGTATATTTGTAGTTCTTCATGCAGTTAGTTTACGACTGTAATCTGCATATTGGTACCTTATTATAGTTGCAACGTGATACCATTTATGTACAACTATTTCCATGAGGAATAGTTAGAATAATTGTTAACTAATAAACTAAAGTCCATTTATTTATTTGTTTTATTATTATTATTATTATTATTATTATTATTATTATTATTTTTGGTTGTAATGCAGTAATGGATAACGTGGATACATTGTGGATAGTAGTTTGTCATGGGGGTGATTTTGTGGAGAAAGATGATTTTAGATGGAGATGGATGCCCATGGGGAATGGTCCAGCAAAGGTGAATACTGTTCTTGTTTCAAAGACTATTTCATATGTAGAGCTATACAACAAAGTTCAAGGGGTTCTTGGAGTAGATGGTAGCCTATACGAAATGGAGATGGGATCACTCATACCCAGAATATCTATGTTTCCACTTCCACGGACCAAGATTGACTCTGATAACAACGTGCAATAGTATCTCTCTATATGTAAAGAAGCCCCTCTTTGTGTGAAACTGAAACCAAAAGTTCTTCACGAGCAAACTGGGAGCAATGGCTTAAGGGAAGATGCAGCAGATGTGAACATCTCAGGACATGATTATCAATTGCCGGTGGAAAGCCAAGATGGTGTAGAATTTGAAGAAATGAACAAAGCGCTGGAGCAAGTATGCATGGAGGAAAATATAGCAGATGAAAATACTGAAAGAAATGGTCTTTATCCGGATTCAGTGAATGTAATTCCAACTGATCTAGAAAGAAAAGATGTTCGAGAAGAGTCAATTGTGGCAGCAGTGAGTAGATCATATCTCAACGTGCCTGAACGTCCTCTTCTGGCTAACACTCGTAGCTTGACACTTGATGCTGCCGCACAATTGTCTAGATCATTAGTAAGGATTCTGGAATCAGACGATTTACAGGTGAAACAAATATTCTCAACAAAAAAGGATTTGATACAGAAGGTGCAGTTGCTTGCTGTTAAGTATCAGTTTGAGTTTAAGGTAAAGAAATCAAGCACGAGCATATATGTAATCATTTGTCTTAATGAACAATGTGAGTGGCGGCTGCGTGCTACAAAATTCAAAGGTTTTAATATGTTCCAAGTCAAGAAATACGTTGGCCAGCATAGTTGCTCCATGATTGTTCGTAGTACTGATCATAGACATGCTTCATACTCCATGATTGGGAAGCACCTTGCCACAAAGTTTCAAAGTGTTAACAGTACTCACGGGCCCAAAAACATCATCAATGACATTCGACAGGAGTTTGGCATTAGTGTAAGCTATACTAAGGCATACATGGCAAGAGATTATGTACATGGACTCCTTTGGGGAACACCTAAAGAAAGTTATGCAAAACTACCGTCTTATTGTCATGTTCTGGAAGAAAAAAATCCAGGGACTTTTACCTCTATTGAAGTTGATGATGACCAGCATTTCAAGTACTTTTTCATGGCCTTGGGGCAAAGTATACAAGGGTTCCAATCATTAGTTAGACCAGTTATTTCTGTTGATGGTATACAACTGACATCTAGGTATCAAGGCACTTTAATTGTGGCAACGTGTCAAGATGCAAATATCCAGATCTACCCACTTGCATGGGCCGTGGTTGACTCGGAAAATGAGGATGCATACATTCGGTTCTTCTATAAGCTGCAATTGATAACCGGTGATGCAGATGAGCTAATTTTTATTTTTGATTGCACCACTTCCATTCCAGCTGCTTTTCAAAATGTCTATCATTTTGCACATTATCGGAACTGCAAATGGCACTTGGAAACTAATTTGAAAAGTAAGTTTCCCAAATCAGATGTCATGGACTTATTCTGTGCAACTGCAGAAGCATACACTTTTACGGACTTTGATAACAGGTTCGCAGCATTATGTGGGAAATAGAGGGCATCAGAGAGTACTTAACAGAGAAGGTTCCGGTTCAGGTCTGGAGCAGAGCACATGTTAAAGGGGTTACATACAATATAATGACAACAAACAACTCAGAATCTTTGAATTCTGCATTGAAGAATGCTCTTTCCGATTCTTGGTTTAATTGATGAGGTCAGAGTGACGATACAACAATGGTATTGTTATAGGCATGTTGATGCACAAAAATGTTCTAGTCGTCTAATCCCGCTTATGGAGGAAAAGGTGTATATACGACTTAATGAATCGTATGGCATGGAAGTCACTGAGGTTTCCCCAAACAGGTTCCAGGTTGCTAAGAATTTAGATATACATGTTGTGAACTTGCAAGAACTAACATGCAGTTGCAGGCAGTTTGACTTGGATAAATTTCCATGCGCACATGCAATTGCTGCGGTAAGGCATAATGGTGGTGATAGCTATAGCTTGTGCTCTCATTTTTTTACCACTGCTTTTTGGAGAGAATTATATTCTCAATTTATATATCCACCGTTGAATGAGAATGAATGGAAAATTCCAGTCCATGTTAAATCAAAAGTTGTCTTGCAACCATTGACACGACGGTAGAGCGGATGTCCACCAAAAAACAGAAAAAGGCCAGCTGAAGAGACAAGAAAGCAACGGAAGAGCAGGAGGTGCTTGAAGACGGGGCATAATCGGGCTACTTGCACAAACTGTACACCGTCGAGCGAGATGATAACAGAGTTGTAAGCTACCTTGATTTTGTTGGTTTTGAATTTGGACTTGCATTATGGTTATGTATATTTCGTCATTTTGAAATGCAGATTATGCATGAACAGATTTTCATGTCATCATATTATGTATTCCTTTCCCTTTTTACATTTTTATATGAATGCAATTAATCTATTTTAACTTTTTTAGCATGATTGTGTAACTTGTATTCTTGAGGGTTTGGCAAGAGCTGGTCTGTTGATGGTGCTGTTAATATTTTGAGTACTTGGAGGAGGTCCGAATTCTGAAGTATGCTAAGTAACTTTAGTTTATAATGCAATGTTTTTAAATTTTATTCAGTTGGAGATATTGATGAAGGCTTAGAATATTACCAACAGATGTTGACTAATAATTATTAGCCAAATATGGATACTTTTGTCACAGTAATATCTGCATTACTTAAAGTTTGGAGAGTGGCAGATGCTATTCAACTGTTCGATGAAATGCTTGCTCGATGGATCATTCCTGCCACAGGTACTGTTACCACATTGATTAAATGTTTGCCTGAATATGATTGTGTCATGCTGCCTCGGTGATATATAAGAAGACGAGAAAAGTTGGGTGCAGAATGTCATTGAGTACCTATACGGTTTTGCTCGTGCGGTTGTCTGGGTTTGGGAAGTGTGGCATCCTGCTAAATATATGGGAGCACACGCATGAAAGTGGCTATACATCTAATATGCTGGCTTATGAATTTGTTATTGGTGGCTTGTGTAACACAAGGCAGCTTGAAACTGCTACAAGTCATGGAGGAGTCTCCGGGCAAGGGATCTTTTCCTAGCAAGCTTATTTGTCGCCTACTGAGCAACTAACTATTGGCTGCAGATAAAGTAGATATGGCATATAAGCTTTTCCTGAAGTTAAAAATTGCTCGTGTCAATGAAAATGCGCAAAGATATTGACCAGCAAAATCCATTCATTGATGGAACTTGACTCACGTAATAGTTATCTGGAGTACTATTGATTATTGATCAACTTTCTTTAGTACTGTTGTCAACACGGAAGCTTAGATATACTGAGAGGTTGTTTGATCCTCATTATTTCCAATTATTCTCTCAAATTATAATTCTACCTACTACCGATTTGACATTTGATTTGACAACTATTTAACTACAACCACACATTTTACACCTTTTTACATTCCTAATAAACATTCTTCTTCTCTCCTCATTATAATTTTGCCAAATAATTGGCATCAAACAAGCTCTGAATTGATCAGCAAACTACTAACTATAAGGTGAATGCATTAGTCTCTTGTGCTTGCTGCTTAATTAGTAATACAAGTTCTAGATGTTCTCAAATTGTTAATTGCACTCATGTATGCTGTGATCAGGTGTTTGACGCTATCATTTTATTCATTATGACATTACTTTGTTTATTGGAAAAATATACTTGTGTGTTTTATGATGATCAAAGTTTCTGATGTAAGACGCGGATTTAATAACCTAATGGTCCAGTGTCAAGAAATCTGCAGGTACCAGGATACCTTCTAAGGGACAGGGCATGTATATTTGATTCTGTTTGTTAGGCAGCATTGTTGATCTTGAGTCATTTTATTAGATTTCTCTATGTGTAAGCTCTGGTTATTTCATGTACTCTAAACTTGTTGACCACCAATATTTGTGCCTGTGTTATCACATGCGTATATCTAGTAACAAATGCATTATTCTTCCTTCTGTGTGCATATTTATTATTGTCTCGTTTTCCTTTTTCCGTTTTATACTGAAGGCATATTTTGAAGTGCAGATTTTTATCAAAAAAATCATTATTATCTTAGTAGAGGGAATCTATTATAATTTCTTTCCCTTAATTACTGAATTTCTAGTCTGTTTTGCATTTTTTACTGCTAAAAACTGAAAGAACTGCCAAGAATTTCAAGAACAACTGCATGGTCAGGTTCCCCATGCTTTCTGGGTATAATATGATTGTCAGGTTAATGCCCCTCTTTTTTCTTCTTCTTGGTTTTGGTTGCTAAAAGAAATCATTTGGTTCACGGAGAACATCTTTCTTATCCTAAGCTCACCGTCATGATCACAACTCCATGTTTCACTAGCAGCCAGGTTTTGACCATGCAATGTTGTTAAGGAAAGAAAGTATGTGCTACAATTGCTTTCTGCCTTCTATCGCGATTCAACATTTCTAAGGATGCATCCGTTCCTCAAACTCTGTAGAACTATATAAAACCTGACTCTTCCTCTTAATAATGTTTTACCTTGTCAAGAGGGACAGAAATGATACAATTATTATTCGCCTTCTATTTAAAATCATATTAGCTGATTTATACTTATCATTAAGGAAGTTGGTGGACTGATTCCAGAATAGAAGACTTCACAATATGCTTGAAAATTTCACTATATTTCAGAACCATTCAAGTTCCTCTACTTTTTTATTGCTCAAGTATTAATGTATTTTTGGTAATGTTCATTGATTTTATATATGATGCATTATCAAATATTATCCTGCATTCAGTTTCCTGTGCTTTTTTATTGTCATCGGAAGGCAAAGGAATTCATGAAGAAATTTGAAAATCATATCAAAGCAATTTCCCAACTTGGTTGTGAAGTGTTAAGTTCTTTGTCGCTTGACAGGCATTGCTAAACATTGATTTATCTCATTATCTATACACACGGAAGAATTGTCCTTTACAGTTTTACACCCAATGTGAAGACCTGATAGTCCTTTAACTTGTTACCGGTATCTGGGATCTGATCATCATAGCATATATCATCCAGTTTTACTACCATAACCAGAGTGATAATTCCCTTTTCCACTCGCCCCATTGTGTTCATTGCATCATCTATTTTCAGGATATTGCAACTAGTAGTGCAAGTATGCATGAATTTATTTCATGATATCGGGGAAGGCATGGTCATATCTATATATAACCCACTTGATAGTTCTTTCTGCAATGAAGAATCAGATTTTGAGGAGTAGTATGGATGAAAATGAGTCCGAGGAAAAAGTGATTTTGGGAAAACAAAACCGTACATGGACTAAATAGAGGAGAAAATAACCACTATTTTTTCCCCTCCTTTTAATGTAGTATTAAATAAATGCAGTACTTCTAGATCATGGGATCTATAGACAACTGGATGATGGTTTCAGGCAATCCTATTATGAACTCTGGAAGGCTATGATTCTATTCAGAAAGACAAACAAAAAAAGGAAAAGAGAAAAAAAGGGAGAAAAAGCAGCTAGGCGAAAACTTTGGGGTTGGAAAGTACTCTGGATACTTCCCTGTAATATTTACAGGAAGAACAATTAACAGGTGATTGTCTTTCATATACGTGGTTATGCATTTGTGTATGTTCTTAATCCAAAGATGTAGTCCATTAGAGACCAAAATTTTTTCTTTCCCTATGCCATTGTGAACAATACTCGAATAGAAACATCCCTAAATGATTCTGCTGTAAACAGCAAATTGATCTCCCAGAAGAAGAAATAACTGACTCTATCGAATTATCAGTGGACTAACTAGTCTTAACTTTATTTATTATTTGTTTGTTGACAGCTTCATGGCATGGAGAAGAGCCCAAGCTTGTATTTTCATTAAAATTTAAACATAATGGGGATCCAGTTCAAGGAGATCAATTCTGATGGTTGAAGGTTCAGAAATGTTTTACAAGTATCGGCCTTACTTTCATGGGTAATGGGCCAAAAAAATAGTGTACTGAAGTAAAATGAAGTTTGCAGAGACAAAATCTTTGGTGTTCGAAAGTTCAGATGTTGCTCGACTGCCGGTTACTATGAAGGCAAAAGGAAATTCCACAAGCAGATTTCTCTGAAGAATAAGAAGCATTAGATGTCTCTTTTCAAGGGGGAAAAAGGAGAGAAAAAAGAAGCGTGAAATGTCTAGCGGTATTATACCACCAAAAGCTTATGTGACGTGGCACGCCACATCAGTGTTTGGCGGCATAACAAGACACATAAGCATCTGACGACATCAGCGTCTAGCAGTATAACATGCCACATAAGTGTTTGGCAGCGTAATGCTGCAAAGGCATGGCATCAGATCATTTTCGCACAAGATAGTTCCTTGAACTAATTTTTTTTTTTTTTGAATGCAAAATAGTCCTTTGAATAAAAGACCAAAGGTAATAGCTCAAGTGGTAAAAAGTAGCTCTTATCAGGACGAGATCTTAAGTTTGATTCTATACCTCTCCCTGCCCTCAAATTGTATAAAAAATAGTCCATTGAATAAAAAGATTGGAAAGTATCTAAATATATAGTTCTATAATGGGTTGCAATAAAACCATAGATTCGGATATTTTCCAATCGATTTCATATTTAATTGGTGTTCTTACCGAATCAACGATTGTCAATGACAATTGATTACTCAAGTATTCTTAAAATCAACAATTACCTGATGTAAACTGATGTTATTCTAGAGAATTAGCATGATTTTAGGGTTTTTTTTATTGTGTTCTTGTGTTTTCGCTAGTTGATTTGTATTGTTTACTTTGTATTAAACTCCACTAAATGTAATTGTTTACGCATTTATACTATTATAATAATACAGATCTATAGAACTTGTTCAAAAAAATTATAGTGTAATTTGATTCACCAAATATTAACATATGGTAATTAGATTAACACTCCCTTTTTTGTTGATGACACCACATTTTTAACAACAATATATATCTTTAACTTTTGTTGATTTTTTAAATTACGATCATGATTTTTTGCTGTTATATTTATAACAAATTTTCATTAGTAAAAATTTCTAAAATCTGATAATTGTCAAAAAGTTCTATTACGAGACAATAAAATTGCTTATTTGCCCCTCAGTGCTTTTTTGAGAAAACAAGATATTCATTCAAAAAATAGCCCAACAAACGGAGCAAGGAAAATAGGAATACAATGAGTCCAAATCTCCGTCCTTGGCTTAGCTAACGCCAAGGAGGCTAATGAATGAGCAACACTATTGTGTGCCCATGGGATATATTTACAAATACCACATTTCCAGTTCAAAAGATAGTCAAGGATATGGCGATACAATGGAGCAAGGCAGCTGTTCGCTTCTGGATTTTGAAGGCCCTCAATGACTCTTCTTGCGTCTGTCCTCACTTCACGAACCCAGGTATCGTTCTCCTTAAGAAGTTGTAAACCAAAGCACACCGTCATGGCCTCCGCTTGTTGGACACTATAGGATCCATAAACTGTTACTGCAAAAGCCAAAATGATCTCCCCATTCTTCCATGCACATCCTCCTAGCCCCACAATTTGCTCTCGAGCTGCAGCTTCGGTGGCCAATACAACCCCCTGTGTGCAGGCCCCCTATTTACCCATGCAACTTCATGATTTTCAGTTGCCCACTGTCGCCCAATCCTCGCCATTCGCCTGAAGTTTTCCAGGTACAGCAGCGTCCTTCCACAAATCAATTCGCCGGATAGAGTCTCTCCACTGAACAGCCGTCTATTCCTGGCACCCCAAATCGCCCAAAGGAGCATCGTCATATTCTCTCGGTCCCCAACGGTCTTCTCTTCCACTATGACAGCTAATAACCCTTGAAAACCATTTTCCAAGCTCCTTAATCTTTTGTCTATAACCCGAGTAATCCCACACCTCTTTTGCCTTGGAACACCCTATGAAAATATGCCAATTCCCCTCAACGTCTCCGCATCCTGCGCACCAAGACCCACAGGAAATGTAGTGTCTTTGTAAATTTTCCGGCCTAGGAGCTGCGCCATTGAGAAGTCTCCATGCAAACATTAGAACTTTCGGGGGAATCTTTATTTGCCAAAAAAGTTTCCACCACCTACTGTTAGCATCCGAACTGCTGGCTTCTTCATTAAACACCCGTGAAGTGAGCATGTGACAGCCATTTTTCACTGTATAAACTCCCGTTAATGTAAAATGCCAAATGAGTACGTCCCTTTCATCTTGACCACCAATTGGTATTGACAAAATAGCCTCTACATCTGGCGGCCAGAACGTGGAACTCACCAAAGCTCAGTCCTATTCACCTCGATCATTGATTAACTCCCTGACCCATTGTGGTCCACCTTGTGGTCGGGTTAGAGGATGAAAATTAACATGGCGGGGAACCCAATTGTTAAAGTAAATCCTTATATTCTCTCCCCTACCAACACGCCAACGTGATCCTTGATCAATAACCTCTTTACCCCTCAACAGACTTTTCCAAAGATATGAGGACCCGGGTTTATCCCCAGCCTCCAATATACCACAATTATGAAAATATTTCGCTTTAAGAACTTGACTCGCCAATGAATCCGGGTTCTTCAAAATTCTCCACACCTGTTTGGCTACCAAAGCCTTATTAAAGAATGTCATGTCCCTAAAGCCAAGCCCTCCCCTCTCCCTTGATTGACAAAGTTTCGACCATTTTATCCAAGCCAAACCACGCTGCTCTCTTCTTGCACTCCACCAAAATCTCATCATAAGACTACGAATATCATTACAAACTACATTTGGCAGCCTGAAAATGCTCATAAGATAAGTAGGCACCCCTTGTACAACAGATTTTAACAAGACTTCCTTACCCGCTGAGGATGGAAGCTCAGTCCGCCACCCCTGTATCCGCTTCCACACTTTTTCTTTTATATATGCGAATGTTCGCCTCTTGTTTCTACCCACAACCGCTGGGAGGCCGAGATAGGAGTCATGACCTCGAATATGCTCCAACCCAAGGATCCCTTTGATCCCCTGCCTAACATCAGAAGGAGTATTCAGACTAAAAGTGGTGGCTGACTTCTCCATATTGATCCTTTGTCCAGACGCCCTTCCATAAACTTCCAAAATGCCCAAAACCCACTGGATTTCCTCCGTTCGAGCTCCAATGAAAATGATAGAGTCATCTGCAAAAAGGAGATGATTGATCCTTGGAGCCTTGCGAGAAACCCACTGTCCCAGTACCAATCCCCTCTGTTCTGTCCTCTGGAGTGCACCTGAAAAAGCCTCAGCGCAAAGCAGAAAAAAATATGGAGAAAGGGAGCACCCCTGCCGGAGACCCTGACTTGGGATGACCTCATCACAATACTCCCCCGTTAATACGAAAAGTAAAGGAAGTAGAAGATACACAATCAAGAACAAGTCCCACCCATCACTCAAGAAAATTCATTTTTAACATCACTCCCCTCAAAAAATCCCATTCCACCCTATCGTAGGCTTTACTCATATCGAGTTTAAAAGCCAACTTTCCTACCCTCCCCTGCCTTCTATTAGACATAGTATGGAATAACTCAAATGCTATCATGGCATTATTATGAATTAAACGGTTACGAATAAAGGCATTTTGGTTAAGAGAAATAAGAGGATCAAGTACCTTTTTCAGCCGGTTGGCTAGTGCTTTCGAGATGATTTTATAGAGAGTATTACACAAGCTGATCGGTCGATATTCCGAAATTCTTTCTGAGTTTTTCTTCTTAGGAATTAATACTATCACTGTCTTATTAACCTCTGTCACTGACCGCCCCTCATTCAGCACTACCAAGCATGCCTTTATCATTTTTTCTTTCACCAGACTCCAATGACTTAGATAAAACCCCACATGAAACCCATTTAAACCTGGAGCCTTGTATGGAGCTAAACTTCGTAAAGCTAGATACACTTCTTCCTCATCAAACTCTTTATTCGATAGCTGAAAAGCCTCATCAGATAGCCTACTATCGATCCCCTCCGTACCCCGATTAATATCATCAACCATCAGATAATCAAAGGTAAACAACGCCCAAAAAAATTGCTCTACATGTTGAACCACGTTGTTTTTCCCCTTGACCCACTGATCATCTGCATTCTTCAACTGAGTAATCAAGTTCCCCCTATACCTCTTGCTAGCTTTCTGATGGAAGTATTTACTGTTCCAGTCCCCTTCTGTCAACCCCTCCCTTTGAAAGCGCTGCCTCCAAAAAGCTTCTTCTCTCTCTTCAAGCCTAGCAATTCCTCCATATGCCATCCAGGAGCCTCATCATATAATTTCTTTAATTGCTCCCCCTTCTTGTCCAACTCCTTTCTCCAGCCCTTAAAATTTTCTCTACCCCAAGCCTTCAAACCCTTTGTACAATTCTCCATTCTTTGCAAGATTTCCCCGAAAGGCCGTCTTTCTTCGTCCACCCGTCTCTCCTCTTCTCACCGCCCTCTAACCACCTCATCATACCCATTTTCTCTCATCCAAAACGGTTCAAACCGGAAAAAATTCCTCCTAAAATCCCCATTATCCAATCCCGGCCATCCTTGTATGTATAAAATAATAGGTCTGTGATCCGAAAAAGTATAAGGCAAATGCTCCACCCTTGCTACTAGGTAAAGTTCTCGCCAGGCTCCTTCCCCAACAAACCGATCCAATCGTGCTTGAATGTTTGCCTGACCCCCCCCGTTTATTATTCCATGTGAAAACCAGACCTCTAAAATGTACTGATGACAAACCACAATCATACAAAACATCTTGAAAGTCCTGCATCAACCCCTCATTTTTCTCCTCACTCCCTACCCGTTCATATAACTCCAAAGCCTCATTAAAATCCCCCCCTCGCACAGCCAAGGTAAAGTTCCACAACTCCTCAACCTCCTTAACAATTCCCAAGGTAAATGGTGATCGGTAACTCGAAGATTGCCATAAAAACCTGTAAATCGCCAATGTTTCCCAAATTCATCACAAACCCATGCATCGATATGACCTTTTGAGAACGATTTCACCTTTACCCTCCAATCATCAGCCCAAAGTAGCATAAGGCCACCACTTCGCCCTTTGCTATCCACTACAAAATTATTCTGAAAACCCAAACGAAACCGCATATCTGCTGTCTTAGCACCATACAGTTTAGTTTCAGACAGAAAAACTAAAGGGGGGATAGAGCCCGAAATAACCGTAGAACTCCGGCGACCATACGGGGGTTCCCCAATCTCCGTACGTTCCAGCATAGACAACTCATGGTGTTCGGCGGTTCTGCCATGCAGAAATCGTCGATTGAACATTTGTATCTGCATTCTCCATAACCTCCTCCCTATCCTCCATCCTCTCGCTCCCTATTCGTATTTTTTCACCATCCAGACCCCTTCATCCATATCCTCCTCCAACTTTTTTTTTTTGTTTATTTCCTTTCCCCGGTGAGGCAGCCAACATTTCCTTAGCACGAGGTAAAATAACTATCTTCCTCGGACTAAGCTTCTTCCCTCCCCCTTTTTCCAATTTTTTATCATCTTTCTTTCTCCCTCCCAAGACACTGCCTGTTTGTCCCTGTCCATTCTCCCCAATCTCCCCACCAACAGTCCCCCGTGAGATCACATCCCCTGCTCCCACCCTCATCCACGTCCCACACCCCATCTCCTCTTTTTCACCAACTAGCTGTATGGTTGTTTCCTTTCCTCTCGCGGCCACTTCTCCTTTGCCTGAGCTCAACTCCACCACCCTCATTCTCCTGCTCTTGTTCCTTTCCCTCGCCTGATTTTTTCGAAGTAGCCTCCTCATCTACCCTTGATCTTCCCCCTACGTTACCCGTTTCTCTCGCTGACACTGCCGCGCCACTGCCGTCATACACAGATTGTTCATGCCGTGGGCCTTGGCCGAAGCCCCTACTGCCCCTCGATTGCATTGGTGTCGCCCTCAAACTATCTCCATAACGCCGGTCACCTGATAGAATTGTACGACCTCCATCCTTCAAACATTCTACATGTCGATGTCCGATAAGTCCACATGAAAAACAAAAGTCTGGGAGTTTTTCATATTGAATTGGGATGGTTAATTCATCCTTTAATTCCTCCATGCAAAGCCGAACTCCCTTACGTAAAGGTTTGCTAATATCAATTCTAACCTTCATTCTTGGCACAGCCCCATCCAAATCGATAGTCACAACCTCGCCTAACTGATCTCCAATCGCCTTCAACCCCGTCTCCGTGGCACATATCATAGGTACACGACGCTCTTCCGATCTGGAATAAAATTGAACTTCATGCGATCCACTTCCCCAACCCTTCGGGAACGACAAGTGATAACACTTGTTTATTAAAGAGCCAAGATCCACCATTCAACACCCTCCTTTTATCATATTCAGATTCGAAGGTGAATATAAACGTGTTGGTATTGCCTCTCGATTCCACAACAAGACCTTGATTCGTCTTCCAAATCAGCCTCAAAACAGACTCTAAACCCTCTTTATTTGCCCCACGGGTTCCCATGAGACGACCCACCAAGGAATAATTCATACGTGCCAAACCCTCCTCCATCACCGTTTTATTCAGAACAACCCTAGGTGTTTCCTCCACATCCAAATTGAGATTGTTCCAAAGATCAGTGATAGTATTAAGATCCATGGTTGAAGAAACCCTAAAAAGTACCCAGAAACCGCCACTACCGCTGGTGAAATACTACCGGAAAACACCGGCACGAAGAACGGCTGGAAAAACACAAATCCTCTCGAGAGAAAGATAAGTAGTGTAACTAGAACTAAAATTGTCCCTGAGTGCTTTTAAAGAAGTAAAATAACTAACAAATATAAAAGTTTAGTAATTATTTTAACTACGTTTCCAAAAATTTTAAATAAAGTTGTAAGAGGGTATCTGTTAAAAGTTGAAACAGAAGAATATACTAAGAAAAAATTAGGGAACATAAATGAAATTTTAAGCAAAAGTTAAGGATATTCGTTTTAAATAAAATGTAGTATAGTTAGTAAAACATGTGGTGTGAATATAATTCCCTTAACATATTTGGAGGGACTCTCTTAGGTGGCCATGGAGATTAAAATCTATATGCATGCTTTCTTCAATACACAATTGGTTATTTACTAATTGTTTCAGTCAGCAATTTTATTTAATATGTCTGCCTGCATATGTGTCAAACATCTAAGCTATAAACACACCCACATTTGTAGTCTGAATATGTATCACGTGTTACACGCAGGCATAATAACATGCCTGTGTGGGCAACTAAAATTTCTCTTGTTTCTGTATTACCATTTAATTTTAAAAACATAATTATTTGAAATTATTGCCGATTGTAAAGAAGGTTTTTTCTCTATTGATCCAAAAATTGACATAAGGTTGTTTGTCTCCCTGCCAAACTTTTCGTTTCTCTTTTTTTTACATTCCAATTTATGATCGGCATTCACCGCACAACAATATACTAACATTTATTTTTAATTTCGTACTTTTACTCGAGATTAGAAAACATGCCTTCGTTGAGTCCAAATGAAAGTTGATTCGTCTTGGACCTGTTCAGCACCTACTACCAAAATGAACTCTTCTCAGTTCCCAAGACAAAAAGAAAATTGGGAACATAAAATTCTAAAACTTGAGGAATACAAAAATGAAATCCCTTTGTTGATAGGGAAAAAGCTATGTTTACATGGATAAACAAATGATTTGCACAATTTTGACGTGGCAAAATCGTCACAGTTGGTTTTGTTTATGATGTTATGAATTTGAAAATAAATTCTTGTCAAGTGTACATTACCTAAGTAATAATTGCATAAATCTTTGTGTACATAAAGCGTTATATGATACTGACAACCTCTACAATTGGAGATGTTGAAAATGGGCCAGCTGCTTGGTCGGTCGGACTGTAGGCTTTGTATTTGTCTTTGCCCAGCCTGGGCAAGTCTCTTGTTGGCCTGTATATGGAGCAACTCAGGCAAGAAAGCACCGAAGAAAATATTCATGTAGTCGATCTTTACTGTCCCTGGGGCTTAAATTTCTACCATTGCATGTTATTGGGCTTTCAGGATTTATGAAAATTTTCTAGTATCAACAGATGGTATCTTATGACGCCATCTGCTGCCTTTACATATTAAGTGGGCGATCTGAAAATAAGTAACTGATCTCCCTATTTATGAGTCTCAGTTGCTCTGTTATCGGGTCTACAGGACTCGAGTCCACGTCAGCAAAGGACGCCATAAAAGTACCATATGCTAATGCTAAAATGGGATTTTAAGAATTATGTGGTTCAAGGGTCATGTGAGATCGACTATAGTTGGGAATGGTCTCAAGATTAAGGGGGCCTAACATTTGGATCCATGACTTTGAAGCTTTGGCATTACTCAATGAAAAGAATATCGACCTCCAAGAGACGTGCACCGATGCTTTGAAATTGAAGGTCATCTGTGTTTGCTCGGTCCTGAGCTCGCCTCCAATCCATTTTTGGAAATATTGTTTCTGTTTTTGAATCATTATTAAATCGTGGCTCTTGTAAATTAGACTTTGGTTCGTTTAAATAAAGTGTGTGCGTATATATATGTGTGTGTATATATATATATATATATATCACGGACTTGGAATGCACGGCCGGCCTGAGACTTTGGGGGCTATAAGTGAAATTTTGAGAGTTGTATTCATTCAAGACTTTCAAAGATTTATTTATAAAAAAACATGTTTTTTTTTTTTTTATCAATGTGACACTGATAGAGATAAACATTATAGAAAAAATTTAAAGTTTATATAAAAAATAGGAGAAAAATTAGATTATTAATTAACAATTTCTTTCTTTCTTTTTTTTTCTGTTTTATATTTCAGAAAAAAGTTAACAATTTCTATTATTAAATCTCATATTAATTGAATCAAACAAAAACGTTAAAATTAAAATAATTAATTTAAGTTCTACTATTTGCTTACATAGTTATTATTCTATAATATATAACTTAATTAAGTATGCAGAAAACCAGTCCATCACAACAAGAAGATGAAAAAGGTTCAAAGGCGAGCAGTAATTATGTCAGTTTCATGGTATCCAAATTTATATATTTCTTTCTATGTACACAAAAGACCAAAACATCTTAGCAAGGCAAACAGATAAAAATACATGTGAATCAATCTCTCATACTTGGGGCTTAATCAATATTTGATGCATAAAACAGGCCCAACACAAAACAACCTTCGTAAAAAACTAATGTATATTTGTCGACTACCATATAATGTCAAGTCTAAAATATAGACTTAAAAGCTGTGGGAAGTAGTCTTCAGTGGTGTAGCCAACCAATGATAATGGGGGAGCCAGACCGAAAGCTCAAAAAAGTCAAGATCGAAGTATTAAGTTTTCAAAAGATTACAAAAAATCAAGTGCATTGCAGAAAGTGTTCAACTACTCAAAAAGTTAGGCTTCAAGTTCTTAAATAACAGCAACTATTACTACCGGCTATCTCTACCAAACACAACAAATCAGTGTAAGAGCAAAAATCAACCCGATGCCATGTCTGGATACATATTAATTTATACTACATCTATTCTAGTAGAAAGAGTTTAAGGTCACCATAACCATTATTAACCAATGTTAAGCGAGAATTCTAAAAAATAAAAATTTCCACAGTTATGTGCGCACTACTATTGACTATTTCAAGTTTGATTTTAAATGACGTGTGCTCTTCCGATCTAAATAAATTAGGGCATCAATAGGCAGATTTTAACATGCATATTTTATTTACTAGTGGGTGCTGCGGCTGGAGCTTGGAGGAAGAACCGAGGAAGACTGAAGACTCACAACTGTCGTTTGCCGAGCCACCAGTGGCCAAGTGCCAACAATGAACAAACTCCGACCACAAGAGTTAAAGACAGAAGAATGAAGATTGAAGACTTTGCTGGTTGGGAGGTGAGTGATTCAAATTGAATTAGGGAATTTTTTTCCTAATTGTTGGTTGCATTTGAAATTGGAATGAAGAGAAGGGAAAGAACGAATGCGAAATTCTGATATAATGGGTTGTTCTCAACACAGAATTGTCTGGATTTGTTAAGATTGATAGATTCTCATAAATTTTATGGATTTTAATAGAATTCCATAGAATTTTTCAAATTCTAATGGAATTTTATATATAGAAATAGAATTTGGTGGATTTCACTACTGGAAAATGCGTTGGCAGTAACTAGTGAAAAACCGTCGGAATTTTATGTCGCCGACGACATACTACCATCAGAAATTCCATCGATAACTGACTTGTCAGTGATTACCGGCTTGTCAATATATTTAAGTGGAATTTGTTGAATTTAAAGGGTATCCTCAATATATGGATTTAATGGATTTTAGAATTTTGTAATCTTCCAATTTTTCATTATACTCATACAATCCATGGGATAAATATATTGGTATATAAGAAAATAACATGGATACACACTATTGTAGAAACAAAAAACACAATGTGATTTTACCTTTTGTTCACATATAAGAATATACTTGTATCGTGTTGATATCTGAATTTAAATGTTGAGCAACTTTGTTCTTTTATTTTTTATTTTATTTTTTTGCGCATGTTGAATGTGAAGTTTGAGATAGAAGTAAAAAAAGTTACACAAGTAGCTGCACACACCAAAAAAAAAGGGGAAAGAGAAAAGTAAAACATGTCCGATGATGATTAAAAAACAAGTAAAAATATTCAAACTATGTTTTAAAAATAAAATCTATAACCTTGCCTTTCTTAAAAAGAAAAGAAAAGAAAGGGGAAAAAGGAATGATAATAATACACAATTTTAGACATCTGGTCATTTATTTTGCCCAAATATGATGTGATTATCAAAAAATTGAGTAGCCAAAAAAAAAAAAATCACAAGTTGTCATAAATTTGGGTTTTTTATTTATAAAATTATTGACAATTGTTTTGTATAAGTTGATTTCGATATGATTGTTTAAAAATATAGTGCTAAGAAAAAACGTGTTTCATCAATTTATAATTATAAATTTTATTTGATTACTTAGGTTTAGAAAAATTTTATGAAATATATAAGAATCCAAGGTTGGATTTTGGTTGGAAAGTTGCAAGTGTTTTTTAAGGTTACAATCCACATAAATCTATTAATATATAAAGACACTTAAGTGCCTTTATTTTTTTTCTGCACATTTGCTCTATGGTCACTTTTACAGTGAGTCTTTTCTGAGGTAAGGTTACATATATGGCAAGTTTTTTTGTTAACTTTTTTTATTCCATATTCGTATGTAACTTTCCCTTCTCAGTCTCTTTTGTGACCATGGTATGTCTTTGATTATAATAAATCGTATTCTAATTTTCTTCTTCAGTGTTTGCCCATACTCCGCTTCAACCATAACTTTCCTTCTGCAGCAGGCATCTAATAGAAAGCTAATACTACATATTCTCTCTTTTCCTCTCTAATCGCTCAAATAGACTCTTTTCAATAATTTGCAAAATTATCATTGATTAAGATAAGTGTGCTTTACTTTTATTTTCTCTTTGTCAATTATCATATTTTGAAGAAATCATGTTGACCATAAAATTTTCTATATGAGTTTTGATTATGAAGTCCGCCATAATTTAAATGACACATTTATTTGATCTACACATTAATTGGTGTTCATAATTTCTCTATACAATTGATGAATTTTGATACAATCTTTTTTGTTTGTAAATTACAATATGTAGGTATTTATATTTTTGATTGATAAATTTGATTCAAGTAGAGAGATGTTATTTAATTAGCTCTTAATGAATGATTATTGGCTCTTGATGGAAAATGATGGGTGTATTTTAAGCCTTACTAGTAGTGATTGTAGAGTGCTAAAAAAACTTCGAAGGTGTGAACGTTTGTGGTGATAGAATGCATATATTTGATAGTAAAAAGCCAAATGCGTAACCTATATATTATAACTATGGGTTGATTTGATTAAATTTTCTCATTTAAATATTTGATCAGTGGTCCTATTGATTCAATTAATATATATTTGTATTTTCAAATTTTTTACAAAGGTACAAGTATTTATTTATTATGTAATTGCCAAATAAATATATTTTTACTTTTTTTTCTACCCGTGCAATGCACGGGTGGATGAACTAGTACATTGAAATCCATAATGTAAAGAAAGGGGTTTATTGAACAATACAAACATTTCACACACACTTTATAAAAATCAGGCACATGTTGCACAATTTGGAAAATTTGGGTGGCCCGCTCAGACCTTAATATGACTAACATGGCATAACTCATGACCGACGAGTCACGGTGACATCTCCAACGAGTCACAACAAGTCCCCGCCGAGTCACAATAATGTCTTTGGTGAGTCACAAATATGACCTCTAGTGAGTCATTACTACACAAAACATCTATAACAACAACACTACCACCACATCTTAACACAATTCATTTTCAAGCGAGGCATAAAGTGTCACGCCCTCTTTATATTATCCAATATTCTTGAATTACTTATATCAACTAAATTCAAACGTGGAAGCTTTCAAATGAATAGCGGGAACAAGACGTATAAAACGAATAAATTGTTCTAATCTTTAGATAGTTCAACATCCTATAAGGCTATTTTATTGATTATCTAACCGAGATAAGCAATTGGAAAGCTTTTACATTGAAATGTAAGCTCTAATCAATACAAAAGCTATAGATTTATCTTGTCCCATATATCATAAGCCACAAATATATATCTATAGAAAGGTGGGTATGTTTATTAACACCAAAATTTACTGATTCCATGTATTGTTCCTAGGTATATTTATAATCGAGGTACATTCTCGTAGCTCCAAATATCAGTTTCATTCTACGTGCAAAATTCTATTTCCTTCCGCAGGCATGCTCTAACTCTTGGCTTGCTTGGCAAATATATTGTGTTCAACCATCTATAAGATTGGAGAAAATGAGAGTGAGTACAAAGTATTCATTGAGTAACAAAGGCCTTTGATTCATCTTTCGTTTAAGAAACTCCTCTTTTTCTTCACAAGTTCAACAAATCATGGAATTGTACAAAGCTTTGTGGATGCACAAGACGCTCTATTACTATACTATCTGTGGGTAGCGAAGATTTATATCAATTCATTTAGGTGGATCTACAATCAAATCTCAATTGATCCCTACCAGAATTTCTACATATACCACAAAGAAATCACAAAGACAAGTCACCATGCTATTCATTACCTACTTCGGTATCATTAGGCGGCTCCTAGCACGGGGAAGTACCACATAGCATACCACATGGCAAAACAAGATGTGTAGAGTATTAACTAGTGATCTAAATATAATAACTCAATTTCTTTAAATAATAGCAATGCATCAAAATCCATGTTTATTTTATGAAAACTTCAATCAAAATCCATGTTTATCTTATGCGAACTTCGTGAATGAAAAATGAAATCAATGCATTAGTTACTTACCTCTTTGTTTTTTCCAAACAATTCTAAGTGGGAAAATGTCTCTAAAGCCTTGATATTCCTTAATTAAAGTTGTTTCTCAAGTTGGAATATTTTTATATATGGAAAAGAGTCTTTTAGATATTTTACAATAGAGAGAGAGAGTAGGCAAAGTATTTGGAGAAATTTGGTGAATTTGTTTTATCCTTTGGTCTTTTATAGTTAGAATTTAATTGTTTTTAATAAATCTTTGAATTTCACCAATCAAAGTAAGACAAGTGGCGTTATACTTTGTGTTGTCTTGTAATTAAGTCAATTTACTTTGATTTATGTTACTTGAAGTCCTTTCACTATCTAAGTTATCAAAATAAGTCTAACTCTTAAAGTTTTAACTTAACCCAATTACTAATTTGTTCATAAAATATATTCAAAACTTACTGATCAGGGATTATAAACTTTAGGAATGTTACATAAAGCCTCTCCAACCAGTCACAAAGGACAATTACCACAAAATCTATCGAAACCCCAATTTCCCAATCAACCACCACCACTACGACCACCAAGCTTGAACATGTGGGAAGCTTAAAAATAGAGAACAAAACCATCCCTATCCATTGCAAAACGTGGAACACAAACAACAACACCACCAGGCAACCACCAACAAACTCGTTGGAAAAATTAAAAGCATAGAACAAAATGCAAATAATTGTGTCTGCCGGAACTCTAACTTACATCTCGTCAAAACCCAAAGTTGTGATCTAAACCCAAAAAACCTAAATTCAGGCAACTTTTTTTTTTTTTTTAACCTTTGGGATGTGATTTCATGTAGGGTAGCAACTTGTACTACTGAAAATGTTTCTGACAGGCAATAGAATTAGCCTATAGACACAAGAAAGCATAGCAATTCACATAGATAAGCCCCTACCCGCCATAGGATAGATAGGGTGGGCGAAGCGCGAAAGGGATGGATGTCTAAGCGATTTGCCTTTATCTTTCATGGTCACCCTGTTATGTATGTGCAAGATGAACTATTGCCCTAAAGAAAGATTATAACTACCCGCCAAAAATTATTACATAACATGTCATCAGATGAAGTAAAGTACAAAAATTGAATGGTTATTTTCCTTGTCAATTTTATTAAGGTTCAAATGTGATTCGAAACTCAAATTATTCATCTTAGTCCCATAAGTAAATCATTTGAAGGACTTGAGAAATTTAGATTTGGTTCAATATATTTTCTTAGAAGACTACATGTAACGATTCGGCTAAACATAGCATGTAAACAAAGATTGAACAGTGTTAAGAACTCACTTTTATCATTCGTTTATACAATAATTCATTTAATTAGCTTATCGTTGTTTCGATACGTATATGAATGGATATGTATGATTAGAATTGATATGTTTAGTTATCAAGACTAGAAAGATATTCATCAAGTTTTGCTTGTCATCATCAAGGATATATGCAATGATTGCTAAAATATTCTCTTAGCCCCTCAAAAGATATGTCAGATCTATGCTATGATTACCCGAGGATTTTCTTGTTCCCTAGCATTGGTATATAAATATATTGGACGATTCATTAACTTTCAACCAACAAAGCTTCACTCATTCCTCTCCATTTTATGCTTTCTCTCTCCCTTTAACACACTTTCTATCTTTCTTTCCCAAGAAACTAGAACGAATCATGCAAGATAGGAAAATAGAGAAAAACCTAATTTCAAATAAGGAATAGATCCTTTTTATACACTTAAATTTAAGAAGAGAAGGGAAACATTGAATGCATGATGTGCTAAAGGAGGAAGAAAGGAAAGAAGGAATATATGTTACAAAGCAATCCCAAATATGGATTCAATGTGAGTGATTTTTACACTCTTTCCATGTGTTCTTTGAATATGTTTACATGAAATATTTGAGAAATATCCATGCATCAAATGTTCTTGTGCTTCATGATGATTCTATGTGCAATATTTCATGTTTTGCATACTAAGTAAAAGCACAAATGCCTTTGTCAAAAAAAGAATTACATCTAGATCTTCCCCATCAATTTAAGAATAAAACTATATTCGGTACATAAAATATTTGGTGCCAAGGCACTTCTTTAAGGTTGTGGGAGGCTACTAAAGTAGTCTATGATCAAACTTTCCTTATTAGTTATGGTTTTGTGAGGCACTTAGATGACCTATGATCAAACCTCATGTTATGTTATGACTAAACCAGTTATATTAAGCGCTTGGGGTAAGATAGGTCTATCATGTAATTCGGGCCCAAACTCACGTTTTTAAAAGAAACACTTGCATGTGTAAAGGTTTCTCGCTGAATATTATATATGCATTGTTTTCCATGTTTTCAAAACTTTAGGTGCTTGAAACTATGTGAAAGGAGCTCTCGGGAAGCCTCGGACACAGGTGTCTACATGCCAATGTTATCGAGTCAGGTCCTATGGGGAATGGCCGCCTCATCACTGTGAACCATTAGCCATGACTGAAGAAAATAATTGATAATGAAAGAATAATAACGGTTTTTTTTTAAAGAATAATAATCGTTGACAGTGGGAGATGAACATTATGGACTTATTATAGACGTTATGAACATTAAATTAATAATAACACCTCAACCCTTGTAAGGAGAAAAAAACAAGTGTAGTTCACGGCCGGGGCGTTACAAGTGGTATTAGAGCAAGTAGTTCATGGTTAGGTCATTAAAAAGACCTTTGGCCTATGGAGGAGGGGTTAACTAATTATGTGGATAAGCAGTCAAAGAAGATCGGGTGAAGAAGAGATGAAAGGAAAAAAAGCATTGGCGGCAGCAGCAATGGCGAATGACGAACAAAAAATATGAAGAGAGAGGAGGAGATAGCTGATGCAGCAACGCTATTTTGGGGGTGTGTGGGGTACCTGATTTGTCCAAAATATATCTTCAAAATTTATCTTTCGAAATTGGTAGTTGAAGCAATTGTTTCTCCTAATTTTGCCTTAATGAAATCCACCAAAATCTATAAGCAATTGAGGACACTGAATTTTTATATAATCTACATAATTTCAAATTGAGGACACTGGACTTGCATAAAATCTACAGAATTCTTCTAAATTGAGGAAACTTAGAATTATGTGTATTATTAAAATCTATCAAATTCTATACTGGGTTCACTCCCCTAAAGTTCACGAAGAAATCTAATTAGACATCCATCTAGCCTATTATTTAATTAAAAAATAAAATCCAATTTGCCAAAAACAAAGAAAAAATAAAGAATAGAGAGAGCAAATAATGGGGTAGTTTCTGGAAATTTATGATTTATATCTATAATTGAAAAATTCTAACCAATTATATACAGGCACGTGCCTATATATGCCCACTCTGGTCAAAGTGAACTAGCTATTTTGATAATTTCCGAACACCTGAAATGAAACAACAGTTGCTTCCAATTTTTTGTATGGATATAACAATAATAGGATTATGATAATATAAGATAAAAACAGTTAAAAACTCTCAAATGGTAAACAAAACTTTCTTTTGCTATGTCCAAAATGCAGAATACAATGGAGAGCCGAGATAGTCATGATCTCTTATCATACGTCTAACGGGATTATCTTAACAGATACAAATGTGATGAGATATCATTGGACAACTCACATGTGAGTTGTCTATAGTGGGTGGGTTCAACGATCTTTCAACACGCAGGGTCGGACCTGTACTCAATAGGGTCCTAAGCGAATTTAGAAAAATAGGCCCCCATCGCTTACGAAGTTTTCTTAAATACTTAGCTAAAATAATACCGAAAAACTAAAAGTAATAGTTATCATCCAAACAAACTAATTATTTAAGTTGCTGAACAAAAATAAAGTTAGACAAGAATTCACAAAAATCCAAAAAAAAAATAAAAATAATATACTGGCAAGGCAACAACAATGCATTAAGTAAAACTGATATTCAGACAAGCCAAAAAAAAATATTGGAAATAAATAGGCCGGCAAAGCAACAATATTTTAAAAATAATAAAGTCACTTAAGTTTAACTTACTTTCCATAATGTCCTACATCCATTTGCTATAAAACAATAAATAAGTACCTGATAAATCAACCATTAGCATAGTGGCATCTAATGAGACCTTTCCAAAAATCCCAAGCAAAATACGATGTTTGATATCTGCAAAATCAAATAGAGCACTGCTTTTAAAATCCAATAAAGCAATTTTAGTAAAACTAATACAAACTAATACATTAAAGGAGCAAATTATGACTATTAATAAATTTATAATTATTCAAGTTACAAAGAGAAAGAAGGCAAATCAACTAAGCAAGAAAAGAAGGATACGTAAATTGAAATTATTTGATTTGTTAATACAATGAATATCAGAATTTTATTTGTTATATTAATTAAAGGAATATGTTACATAAATTTGACAGTTGATTTCGATATTTGAAATATTCAATGAATAAAGTCCACCTAATACTGGTAGTATTTTGCTATTTTATGTTTTGGACACCATAAAAATTTTTAATAAATCAATGTCCTAAAACCTTATTGGACAAGAAAGATAATTAAAAGAAATTTGTCTTTTTGTCCTTTTGTAAACTCCGATCTCAAAACCAGTGGGCTCAAAAGATTTTTTTTATACTTCAAATAGTATATATACATTGCGTATGCAGGCTCAATATATCTAATAATCAATGCATGGTGGCAACAAAAATATAAGATGCCAAAGAGAATTAAACACTTTAGTTTTCAATTTATAAGATGCTAATAATATTATTGGTGTTTGCTCATGGCTCCAAATTAATTGCCGTATTGTTTTTTGTCAAACTTAATTTCTAAGCATCGAGTCACATTTTATCCAACTGTTACACACTCATTTACCAATTTTGAAGTTAAAAATAAGTAAAAAATAGTTACCCTCAAAACAAACTTGAACTGTTTGGTATATGTTGTTCAAAAGAATAATGCTATTCCAATTTCCAATCTACATAAAGAGTGTTTTCTATTAAAATTAATATGCATCTCGAATGGAGCAATGTGCATTTTGTGTACTTATACAATTTATTCATTTTACATTTATGAATTACTGTATAAAAAAGGGCCTAAATGTGAATATATTAGTATTGTAGTAATGTCATTATAGTTAAAATAAATTCACTGCTTTAATCATTCTAATATTGTCATTTGTCATTTTATCATTATGTCAAACACCTAAAAGGTAAAGGCTAAAACTATTTGAAAAAAAAAAGTTAAAAGTCACGAAGACAATATGACAAGCCGACACCCATGACCCGACAAATACAATAAGGACCACAACTATATTATCTGTTTGTACATAAAAATCTAAAGCATTAAAAACAGAATAATACCCATGTACTGCTGTACCCGACATTTGCATAAAGACAAAGTCATAAACTATTTAATTAATTACAATTTGCACCATAGTCATGATTCCATTATCTATAATTAGTCTTTAGTAATCAAATTAGAAGAGAAAAATTAAAGAAAATCAGGGCCTTAACAATCAAATAATCAACTAGTAATTAATTAGAGGGTTAATTTTGCAAATCGTCTCCAATCTTTGAGTTAAGAATCGGTTTCGTCCCCAACCTTTTTTAAGACACCCCACAGCCCCCAACCTTTCAAAAATTCACACAAATCGTCCATATTTCTACTGTTCCGCCAAATTTTTATCAAAATGACGATTATACCCCCTTAAATATTTTAAACTTTTTAAAATGTTTAAACCGATTCTTAACCCAAAGGTTGGGGACGATTTGTGAAATTAACCCTTAATTAGAAAAACCCTAACCTTACAAATTATAATTTGTGAGTTTAACTTCAAGAGATTGGGGGAGGTGTTTGGCTCCAGCGACTGTCAATGATTGCTCATGAAGTATGACGATGAAAGTGTCTTGTCTCTTAGCTCTTGCTCACTCGTTAGTAACTTGGTAGTATGTGGTCACTGCCTCTCTCGTACGTTCTATATATGAAGCTTTTTTTTTTTCAAAAGTTTAGATTTAGAGACGTCATTTTGGGCCATTATCTTTTGTTAATTATTAAGCTTTAGGCCCAACTTGATGGATCTTTATGTTGGGTAGCAAAATTCTTTTTTTAAAAAAAAAAGGGGGATCTTTACATAAAAACCACTCTTAGTGATAATATTTTCAAAAATACTCCTAGATTGGAACTAATTGCAAAAATACCATTTTCCATTTCAAAATTACCCCAATCCAATTTTAATTAAAATTCAATTCTTTATTAGTTATTAATTATAATAACAATTATTTAAAATATAAATTTTTTAATCAAAAAATAGTTCTTTATGTACAGCCAACAACACTTTCAATTTGAAACCACCGTCAACTGCCGACGTAACCACGCTTCAAACCCGGTAACATTACCATTCATAAAACAATTGTTACCACGCCAAAAAATATCACATTAGCAATAAAAAAATAAAAATTTTTTAAATAAAGATAACAATGATAACAAGCCCGTTTAAATGGTAACAAAATGATAAAAAAGATGAAAATAACAAAAGGAGCATTGTAAAATAGGAAAATTAAAAAAAAAAACTACTTTATGGTAACAACCTCGATAAATGGTTACATATGAAAATAAGCAAAAAAGAAATTAATTGGAAGATATTAACAACCCCATTAAATGGTAACAAAATGATCAAAAAAAAGAAGTAATAACATATTTTAAAAACTAGTTTCAGCCACTGGAACACAAATTATCCAACCAATGTAAATTTAAAAAAAAAATGAAAACAAGATCCAACCGCAGGAAAATTTTAAAAAAGATGAGAACAAAAAATGAGACGCTATAGAACTTGCGACCGCCAGAACACAGATCCGACCGCTGGAAAATTTAAAAAAAAATGAAAACAAGATACAACCACTACTGCGACTCAGCCATTGCTACCAGTGAATGTCGCCAACAGTGGCTATGGCAGTTCAGGAAAACGCAGCAGCTACTGAAAACCCCAAAATAATGAACAAAGCATAAACAAATTGAATAACAACTAGAATTCAGGAATAATGCAAAGGATTCGAGTAATTTTACACTGTTAAGGATAGTCATTTGGAGAATAAAATTTTCTACAGTTGAGGACACAAAAAAGGGAATCCCAGAAAATCAGTATTCTAATTTGAAATTAAAAAGGATTAATCAGTTACAATCTGGTAATTATGAGCAAATAATGAGTTATAATAATAAATAGTAAAACACATTGGGAAATACAATAAAATAAGATAGAAATGATAATAAAAAAATTAGGTAAAAGGGGAAAGGGTATAAATGCACTCTACAAGGGTAAATATGCAAATACTTTAGAAAGATAGTGTATATTAGTAATAAAATTAATAAGGAGGGTATATGTTTTAATTTCCTCAAAAAAAAAAAAAAAAAAAAAGCAAGTAAAATGGGCCCCCAGAATTTTTGGGCCCAAAGTAGCTACATGCTGGGCCTATGCTTAGGTCCGGCCCTGTCACTGCGTGTACGTCTAGAAAGTGATCATTTTTAAATGGCAAGAATATATACACCCATGACTTCCTCGTCCTCATTTCTTAACAAAAGATGCATCTATAAACGTGAAAATTAAATGCTAAAATGTCTAAAATTATTAAAGCATGAGTTTGATTATGAAAAATTAGAAGTCCTGAACTAAATTGTAAGAAAAGAAACATCAAAAATGAAAATAATGTTAATACCTGTGACAGTGAGTGATTAAATTATATTATTATAGAGATCAGAGGGGTAAATTGCAGCAAATGTTCCTAACCTTTGCTACCATTTGTACAGTTCTATCCTTTACCTTAAAGTGTAAATGAATGTAAAAAGTGGGCACCTTCATTGCATGGCATCTTTCCTTCCTAGAAATAATAAGGCACTAGACGTATGACACTATTATGGTATTATACATTCATGTGGCGTGCTTAAATGCATGTCACATGGGGAACCCACATGTATCAAAGATTGAGTGATAGGAACCCAAATGGGGAACTAGAGATTGAAGAAATAAGAAAGCGATGATGTAGAATGAGTGACACGGACTAAGAGAATCAAAGAGATGAGAAGGCACTAGACGTCACCATTAATTATGCTACCAAAGAATGATCACTTGCAGAGATGCACGTCTTTAGTTTGCAAATTTTATTTTCATTGTTATTTTTAGGACATTCATTGAATAATAGTCACTGATCACATTCATGCCTCAAAAATATGCATTTGGATACCATAAAAAAAAAAGAAAAAGAAATGTCATTAAGAGGAAGTTTCCGATGTCTTTGGTCTTCATTTATAGGTAATTTGATATTTGGCAGACATATGGCCATTGGTGGGCATTGTGGTTATTATGGCGTCATCATGTGTTCATGAATATGTACTGATTGGAATATTTGCTGAAAACTGGTAGTGTAAAAGAGGTTTTATGTGAAAGAGAGGATGACTGCAAGGTTCTCATTGTTGTTTCTGTAGCATTGTTTGGAAGTATTTTTGTAACTGATTTCATACTTTTCGTGCTATCTTTGTTGAAGCTTGTTGATAGTTCTAGGTGGAAATTGGTAATATGGTTTTCTTTTGATGTGGAGTTGCACTTTCAGCAGCATAGCTGCAAAGGTTTGTACTAGAAACCTTGCAGCGATATGGCTTTCTACTTTAGTCTTTGGAATTATATTGGTTCTGGTTTTTAGACCAGATGATAATGATTTTGATATAATAGACACCATGATAGCTATAGGGTTGGGAGCATTTATCCAAATTCCAGCAAATGAAATTCAATGGCCAATTTTATTGGTCGTACTAGCGGCGCTGAGGCATTTTATTCCTAGTCTAAGAGTACGTGGCACTCAACACCCCAGAGCAATGAATAATAAATCATAGATCGAATTGCCGAATTGGAAAATTTGGGTGCTATCACATAGCTTTGAATCGGCCAAGTTCATGGTTGGAGATAAGCGGAGTCGAACTGCTGTCATCGGCCTCAGGTTAAACCACCACCCTCTAGAGCCGTCTACTGATTCTATCGTAGAGCCCACAATAACTCCCCTTGAACAAAGCTTATAACTTTCATCGTAGCGTGTGTGCGGATGACACCCAGAAGAACAAATTAATCTTGAGACAACAATGTTCCACCTCCAAGATTACTTCTGATCCCACTCATGATTCCAGCGGCTCAGATAGGTAGAAGATTGACTTAGTTATTAGAATCAATAAACCGTAGTGCAGCCACCCTCATAATTTCTGGATTGAGACATCAGAGAGATCTCAAAGGTATTCACTATGGTATTTGATGATTATCTGTTTTTATTTCTATTCTATGGTGATATTGCATCTAACTATGGAAAATGAAATTGCTATGCTAGCTTTTTTCTTTTGTGCAGCAGTTATGCTGAGTTCTTTTGATGAATGTATAACTTCTTTCTAAAGGTAATATAGAACATAATAAATTTGTAGTTTGTTTACATAGACAGTATTTAGGACATTAGAGAGTGTTGCTTGCAAATTCTGCGGTTGGACCTTGTATTGGGATTTGGATTTGTGATTATGAACATGATTACTATAATGAATATTTTCACAACGTTTTTAACGCATGAATGGTAGGATTGTGTGCAAGCTTTTAAACTTTCTTAACATACTTTGTAAATCTTCAGAATTTTTCTAATCTTCTATGCTCAATCTATTAATATTAGAAAATTTTACATATAGAGTTTCTTTGATTGGTTAATTCTTTTTAGAGTAATGCTACACTTCCCTATTGGTTTATCAATTAGTTAACCGGTTTACAATTTAACCCTAAAATATCTAAAGCTCAAGTTATTTAAATACAATTTTAATTGGCAGCCTTATCCTTCTTGTTAATATCCAACTTGTGAACGAATTGGTGAACTAACATGGAAGTTTATCATTACTCTTCTTTTTAACCACTTCTTAAATTTATTTGTCAAAAAACTTTCTATAACCTTCTCAAATTTGTTACAAAATTAACTACTATTTAAGTAGTAGATGGCAAACTTATTGTTTCTCAAATAACTTTCTATAATATATATCTTTCTTTGCATTTCTATTCCTGGATTCAACTAGATCACCTTATGTTTTATTTTAAAAATAACATTTTATTGTACCAAATAAAGTTTGCATAACTAGGTGAAAATAAATAGTAATTACAAATTTGCAGACGTGAAAATTTATCCCAAAAAAAAAAACTGACCCCTCTCTTTCAAAATTTGCATGCTACTTTTTAAAGAAAAAATTGTATTATTATATTTATTATTATACCGCAGAATCCGTAACCAAGATCATTTAAAAAAATTCAAAAAAAAATATCATTAAAAAAATGCCCGCCAAACAAAATTCAAAAAGGAAAATAAACAATCGTTAAATAAATTACTTTCAAAAACTATTTATCGTTTATTATTAAAGTTTTCTTTTACAATAACAACAGTAGTAGTTTACAAAAATCTTTTCATAGTTTTGTAATAAAACCTCTTACCTCGCGTTCTGTATTGATACATGTCACGTATATTTGTCTCTCTTCCTCTCTCGACATACATTTAACCACCATTAAACGGGTTAAGTTAACCCTGTTGAATCATGGGGTGAATAGTAGGGATGGCAACGGGGCGGGTCGGGGTCGAGCTTGGCTTCCCCCGACCCCTCCCCGATTTTTTTCCCCGCCCCGGTCCCCGATTGAATAGGGACGGGTTCGGGGCGGGCCGGTCGGGGAAAGGAAAATCCCCGACACGACCCCGAAATTTTTTTTTTTTTTTTAGTTTAGAATACATGCACGCGAAATATTAGCCCAATAAGGCACATGTATAATAAAATTATTTAGGCCATACACAAGACAATGCCCATTACCTCAAAAAATGTGTGTCACAAATATCAATTTTTATAATAAATTGGCCTCATTCTACTTTTCTATACTTCCAATGTGGGATGCCTTCCCATGTTGATGTAAAGGCAAATGTAATCTCACATTGAAAGTGAAGTAAAATAAAACCAAAATATTGTATATAAAAATGGGCCAATCAACTTACAATATATAAGGAAATTATTTAGGTCATGTATAAGACACGGCCCATTAGCCCAATGCACATTTGTCACAAGTATCAACTTTTATAATAAGTTGGCCTTATTTTACTTTTTTATGGATCCGATGTGGGATGCCTTTCCATTTTGATGTAGTGTAAAGGCAAATGGAATCCCACAGCGAAAGTGAAGTAAAATGAAGCCAGGAAATAATGTGTATAAAAAAGTGTCAATTGACTCTTAAAATAATAAAGTTTTGAGACCTAATAAATAAATAATAATTAAGTAATTTCCATACAAATAATAATTTATTGAGATCTAATGATGTTATACAAAGTTTTTTTTAAAAATAAAAAATAAAAAAATCGTGTTTTGGGACGGGGTCGGGGTAAGGGAACCAAAACCCGTCTCCGCCCCGTTAGCAATTCGGGGTATAACTTTGTGCCCCGTCCCCGCCCCGTTTCCAGTCAGGGTCCCTATCGGGTTCGGGTTTTCGGGTTAAAATTGCTATCCCTAGTGAACAGAATTAGACTTTGGTGAGTTATTATCCAAAAAAATTAATAACAACAATAATGTATTTTAGTAAATTACAAAATTAGACTTGTTGAGTTATTGCCAAAAAATAATAATAATAACAATAATATATTTAATAAACTTACCAAAAAAACGAACTGACTTAAGTTTGGCACTAAAATTAGTTACCAAATGTTGGACATTGAAAAATTGAGTTATTTTGAGTTTTCATTCGTGATGATCCGACTGCCAATTTGCCAGAAAATATGGCCACAAAATCATCTTGTTTCTTAATATATATTGATTTGAATATTGTGTGCTTAATGGATGAATTCCTCCAGTCCAATCAAAGCATTGATCATTCATTGTCCGCATGATTTTTTTTTTTCCAATTTTTTTAGTGAAAGGTAATATGAGAAAATTACAGAAACCAGGTCATTTTTATTTATTATTATTATTATTATTATTATTATTATTATTATTATTATTATGATGTTTGCGTAAGTCAGACGATTTTAACTAATTTATTTAAATTATTATACAAATATATCCCATCATTAAAATCAACAGAAATATATCCTCCCTGTCCCTAAATTATATAAAATTTTCCAAAAAAAAAATAATAATGCAAATGAAAATATCAATTAAAAGAAATAGCAAGTTAACTAAATTATCCAAACCATACGAGCTAGTTAGTGACATTCAATAAAAAGAAAATGTAAAAAAGCGAAAACTTCTTGAAAATTGTTTAGTGACATTATGAAAGAACTGGAAAATATAGAGGTCACAATATCAATCATGCTTGTACAACGCTATAGGATATATGCTGCCGGAACAGAAACGGATACTTAAAAATTTTATTTTGGTTAATTAACAAGAAATTTTCAGTAATGATATTCGCATCTGGTGCATCAGAACACAAACTCAGAAAAATCCTAAAATAATGAACGCTAAAAAAAATTGAAATACTAGAAAGGGAAAAATTCAAATACTTCAAGAGTGCTAAAAACTCATGTACTCCTTGTAGACGATTTTCTCTTGGCCTGGGCAGTAAATTACATTCCATATGCGACTGGATTGACTTCTTCGAGTAGCTTGATTAGAACGAGTGCAGGGGCTGTAACAACTCGATCATCTCCAGTCAAAGTTTTGCAAATGGCATTGATTAGCCCAGAATATCGTTCATCCCCTAGGGATAGGAAATAACTGAAAAACAGAAGAACACTAATGGACAAAAATAAAAATAGGTTTGTTTCTTCCTGATGCACCACAGCCAAGTATGCCGACGCTCTTCCGATCTTAAAAGGTCAGCGTTTCATGTCGAAAACGTTTCGGGAAGCCAAAACTCTCTATAAACTCTTTGGAAAACTTTTGGAAACTCTAAAAGTTTCCTATTTTTTTACAAATTTTGGAAACTCGACGGAAACGTTAGAAAAACCTTTAAGAAACTCTTACTTAAAAATTCACAACTATTTAAGAGAACTAAAATCTTATTTATATTTAACTAAAAGTTAATTTATAATCTACATATATATATATATATTAAATGACAATTTATCTAGTGCAATTGATTAATTTTCTAGCATGATTTATTTAATTATTCCCGCCTAAAGTCTGTCTGGCATCATAAGTCAATTTGCCAGACATTCATTCAATGGGCCGTGCAATGCTCATATATTACTAATGGGCTTTACATGACTGAGTTGGGAGATCTTCAAAGCTCTAAGCCGCCTGGACTGAGCCGATTATCTGCTCGACCATTCCTTTTTTGCGAAGCAGCAAATCATTCTTTTTCTCCAATCCCATCTCTCTCTCTCTCTGGCTGTGGCCGTGGATTGCTCCGCCTCAATTACGCTTATCTTCCTTTTTGAATCCCCTTTTCTTAGGGATTATTTATATTCAAACTTCTTAATTAGACTCCTTTATAATATGGAAAATGAATCCTCACCCGAAGGACTGGCTTTGGCTGCCCACTCTAGCTCAGTGGAGGGCGTTATCACAGCGGAACAAGAAATCAAGAAACAATTGCTTTCTTATTTGGTCTCCATTTTGCATGCGAGAATGGCTTCAAATTTGATTATGCTGAATGAATGAATTTGGTTGCTGGGGACTGATTACAAAGCTTCAAGAGGACTACGTACATGGCCCAAATGAGTCTATTTTACGCGAGATAGCCTCTCTTTTTAAAATTTTAGATTGTGAATCTTGCAAGCTTATTCATTGCTAGATGAATGAGACTGTGCACACTTAGTTTATTACTCCCTATTGCATCAATCTTTTGGTTCTTGGATAGATTGTATACAAGTATTTCTATTAGCTCTGAAGTTATCTGATGTCTACATTAATAATACATTCTATTTTTATTTCAAAAAAAATGAAAATACAAGTGATTTGCAAGCATCATCCCCTACCTAATATAATTTGTTACTCCTGCTGCTTTTCATTGAACAATGCACGTAAGTCACCTTCAAATTGCAAAAACTATTCTAAGTACTTCATTCATAGAGATTCATATGTACTAGGAAATATAAACCTTTTTCTTGACAACAACTACATGCAACAGGGACCGTCTACATATTAATATATAAGTGCTCATTGAGAACTTATGGTCATACTCTATGTCCCTTGCCTGTGTGAAAAACAGATTTAAAAAGTTAAATTAAATTTTTTGCAAAAAATAGAGTTTAAGAATTTTTTTTTAATATACCCTTTTATTTATTTATTATTAATCAAATTGAATAGTTGTTCAATTAATATTTTTGAAAAAGTAGAGTTTAAGAATTTCATTTTTCAATATACCCTTCCATTTAATTATTATTTTAATTTAATAGTTTTTAGTTGTTAATAAAAATATATACGCTAAACAGGAGCACATTAAAAAATTTAACGAAGAAAAGTGAACTATAATTTGGGATGAGTGAAAAAGGAATAATAGACTATTTTTATAAAACACAAGGAATATTTTTAATGGCCGTATAAGCGAACATACGCAATATTAAGCCATTAACTAATGATAACGGTCATAAGTAGGTATATTCTTATAATAAAATAGTACATTATAATAAAATAGTTAGATGATTTAGAGAGTAAATTATAATAAAATAGTGAACAGGTGTATAAGCCGGTTGTAGAACATATGAGGGCCCCTTCCAATGGAAAAATCAAATTTAATGAGGATTTGGTTCATCCGACACATAGATGGCATGGACATATCCAGCATTTTTATTTTTTATAAACTTGTATATAACTATTAATAGTGAAGATATTCCACATAATGTAAATATTCCACCCAAAAGTTTTTTTTTAGTTCAAAACGATCAATACGTAGAATCAAAACAAGTGATTGCACAGATTCGCATAGGGACATCCACTTTGAATTTTAAAGAGAAAGTTCGAAAACATATTTATTCTGAGAAAAAATACCTATCTATTTGCTATTGTGAAAAACATATATGATAAAGAAAACAAACACACAAACTCAATAGCACATATCGTGTTAAAGACTTCAACATTTTTATTGCTCTTGAAAAAATTAATTATTTTTTGAACATTACAAGAGGGATTGTAAGGAAGGGGGGTCAAACCATTGGCAAAAGATGTAAAGAACTAATATCGATGTGATTAGACTGTAAAAGTCTTGGCTTGAAAAAAATTAATTATTAATGATTATCATAACAAAATTGTTAAATTGGGTACTCTTCCGATCTATTTTATTTTTGTTTACACTATTTTTTTATAATCCCGTGCAATGCACATTTAACTCTATGTAAGTCATTTTTTGTTTTCTTTACGAGATGAAGCTTGAGAAGCACTATTGCACTACATTCTATGGATTATATTTATTTAGATCTCTACCCGTACAATGCACATGTGAAAACCTAGTTAATTTTTATTTTTATGAGTTTTAAGTAGAAACTTTTGCGATATTATCATTACAATTAAACCAAAGAAAAACTAAAGAATATTCATAATCCTTTGTTATTAATTTGTGAATTATGAGTTGTTTTAAGACAAACATGATTTTATGTTAAAATTTCAGTTAGATTGGGTCGAATTCATTATTTCAATTATTTAACTAATATTTAAAAGTATTTTTAAGTTAAATTTTAAAATTATAAAATTAAAATAATAATATTTATATAATGTTTCTATAGCTTTTCGTGTCCTGCATTTTCTAAAAATAATCTTTCTCTATTTCATTTCTTGTCCTGTTTCCATTTCTGTGCAACCTAATTGCATAACCAACGAAAAGAAAATGCGAGTCCGTGGTTTTCGCTGCACAGTTCCTTAATCCCGGGTTGGATCAACCACGCCACACCATCACGCCCAAGTGAATAACGACATAGGGAAGGCTGACAAAAGAGATCAGCCCATAACAGGCGGCGAAGAACAATGGGTGCTTCTTCAGCACGAAAACGAATATCTCCGATTCTACTTGCTCGGAGGACATGACGCGGCTTTTCTTCTTCTAATTAGTATGGGTTTTATTATGCATGGATATCAATACTAATAATTATGCATCATCAAATTTCCGCCGGCAGCATTGTGCTGGATGGGGAGTGCAATTATTTTTGCAATCAATATGGTTTTTAAAAGAGGGATTAAAAATTTAAATGGGAATTACAATTGAAACTTTGAAGAGTTACACAAATTTTATTTTACCTACAAGCATGTATGTTATTATACATGCGTTCATATGTGTTAAATATCTGAACTACAATCATCAAATACTTTTAACTTGGAAGTATGTCACGTATTGAAGGCATAATGGGCAAAATAAAATTCCTGTGTAGAATTATTACTATTTGTAAATTTAAATCGCAACTACTCCCATAAATTTTATTCAGTTAATTGGCTCTATTTATCCTAATATTTCACCTTGTTGTGAAATATAATTCTAGCCTTTTCAAATTTGATGATTTTAACCTTAAATTTACCTTTTCGGCCATCTGATACTTAAAAAAGCCTATAAAATACTCAAACTCCAAATGAATTAAAATTAGTATATAAGAAATGGTGATTAGAATTATGTCGTAGTAGTTAGATGCTCTATTTTGGGTGAGAGGTTTTGAGTCCAAACTACACCTACTTCTCCCCAAATTTCTCTTCCCCGTTATATCCCCTCTTATCAATTAAAAAAAAAAACGTATATAAGAGATGAGTTAAAAAAATATATTTTGATTGTGTTAAAAAATAAAATAAAAGCATGTGAACGATGAAGCGAGGACATAGAGCATTTGCTTATGAATGATGAATCCAATCAAGCTCTACCCGATGAGGAACAGGATGGGTTTTTTAGGGACGCACTTCTGGATTTCCCTGCGGAATCCGATCTCTCTGATGAGGTGATTGATGGTTCTCAGGTCAAAGATTCTTCCATTTGATGCCGGTGACAAATTTTTTGTTATAAGAAAGACTTAGGCACCATTTGATCCAAGACTTTATTTTACAAGACAAATTACATTTGTAAATGTCATAGTTTTTATATTCTTTTACAACATCAAATATCTAAATTCTTATTAAACTACTTTTATGGATGATCTTTTCACTAAATCTCTACCCATGAGATAAATCTAGTAGTAGTTGATGCAGCTATATTTTCATTAGATGGTAGAGCGGGGTTTGGGTCCGTTTTGCGGGGGGTGATGATGGTGCTCTCCATTGGTGTAGGACGTGTCATACGGAAGCAAGATTTAAAGTGAATGTGGCTGAAGGAATGGGACCTCGTGACACTGTGAAATGGTTGCTAACAATGGGTATCACAAATGTCATTATTGAAATGGACTCAAAGGAGGTGGTTGATGCACTACATAGAGATGAGGACAACACAGAATTTGGATCAATAATCCATGATTGCAAAGAGGTATTTAAACAAGGCCCTAATCTTAGGGTGATGCATAGTAGGAATGCTAATAAGGTTGCGCATACTTTAGCCCATAGAGCGAAAGGGTTTTACCCGTCGTTGTTTTTTTTGCCCAAGCACTTGCATGGCGTAATCCATGTCTCATTACTGATGTACCTGATGATGATTATTCAAATGATAATTAATCTTTTTCCCTCAAAAATAATAATAATAATAATAATAATAATAATAATAATAATAATGATAATAACAATAATAATGTTCAATGTGTAATTCTAATTGGTTTAAAACAATCTGAAACTTAGTAACTGACCCATCATCATATCTATTTGGATTCTTTGATTTGTTATTTTCCTGATCTAACCATAGTTATTATGGTATATCTGGTCCGTCATTCACTGAAATCTCGCGCCTATTTGGGCATCGTCATTTTGGTGCTGTCACTTAATGTAAAACCTTACTCGATCGATTAATTACACAATGTTTTGCAATTTTCACTTGGATTGGATTTTTTTTTAATTTTTTCTAGGTACGCACTTGAACTTAATTTAAAGTTATGAAATTATTTGTTTTGTTTTTGGAAAAAAATAAAATAACACATAGTAATATTTATGATTCGAGTTACTGTTTCTTAAATTACCATTTCTTTAATTATGCTAAGAGAGAAGAAAAACTATCACCACACTTATGTATAAATATATTTAAAATAAAACACATACGTAGCACATCTCTAAACTATTAAATTTCTAAAAATCTATATCAGTTAACCTTAATTGTAACTTTCAATTTATAATAATTTTTGAAGAAATTTTTATATGATTATTGCAGTGCAATAAATCAAATTGATTTTTTTTTAATTATAGTGCTCCAATTTGCCGATTCTGTAATTAAATTGGAATTTGATAATTTCCTATGGGACAAAAATTTCAGTTTGTCATTTTAAATATAGGCTTACTACATTTGGGGTTGGATTATTTGTTTGAAAGATGGACCGCAGGTTGACATGGCTATGCTGTAATAGTTGTTCAATAATTTCTATTAAAAATTTTACTTTTATTGAATCACCTCAATTAATTTTTATTTATGTAGAATAACTAGTACAGAAAATGTTATCGACAAATAAATCCAAATATGTAGAATGATTCATTCTCATAATGCTAATATATGATTCAATTAGTTGTATTAATAATCTATTAAATTTTTGTATAAACTAAAATGAATTTTGTTATTATTACTTTTAGAGTCTCCGTGCAAAGCACATGTGAGAATTCTAGTTTGTTGTAGACCGAGCAAACCAAACCCTTTCGAATTGAAAGTTTATTGTAAACCGACCAAATCGAACGGTGAGTTCAAAGTTTATTATTATTATAATAATAATCATAATAATAATAATGGTCAATGTCTGGTTCTAATAGGTTTAAAACAATTTAATTCAAAATTTCCGAATCGTAACCGATCCATCATCGTATCTATTTGGATTCTTTTATTTGTTATTTTCCTCATCTATTTATACTTATTATGGTATATCTGGTTTGTCATTCACCTGCAATCTCGCGCATATTTCAAAAACTAAATTGTCAATATGTTGGTTTTTGATTGAATAATGTAGGCATTAGATGGTAAGTTTTACGTATGCAAAAGAGGTAAAGTGTATTGTGTAACAAATGGAATAATGGACAATATAATGTAAGTGGAAAAGATTTGAAATGGGAAAACTTTTATTCATGTTTTGGCTCAATTTTATTCTTACACAATTTGGAACCCACTCAGCCTCTTTATAGTGCGTAGAGTCGGTGCAAACTCCACCGACATAGAATTTGAAATTACAAAATATTCTAGTAATTTATAAATCACTTATCCTTAATACCTCATTAACAATTCTTGAATTGTCTAGAAAATTTGAAATGGACATCACTTTTGTTTACTCCTCCTTGATGCTCATTTCGATAACTATAATCATGTCTCGTATTGCTTTGAACTTTGCTCGTGGTAGTGCCTTTGTGAAAATGTCTATAATTTGTTCTTCAGTTATATAGTACTTGAGCTCTATTTCTTTGAGGCTAATATGTTTAGTCTTGTTATGGTATATAGGGTTCTTTACCATAGCTATTGCCGACTTACTGTCGCAGTAGATCGTTGTAGCTTCCTCTTGTCGGTCTTCAATATCTTCAAATATGCGCCCTAGCCATATTGCTTGACTTGCTGACATTGCTGCTGCTATATACTCTGCTTCGGCCAATGATTGTGCAACAGTTGCTTGTTTCTTAGATGCCCAAGAGAATATCCCACTAACTAATGTGAAGGCATACCCCGAGGTGCTCTTCATATCATCCACTGATCCTGCCCAATTGCTATCAGTATATCCATGTAGTCTTGAGTCAGAAGTCGATCCTTACCAGATACCATAATTCTTTGTTCCTTGTAGATATCTTAGCACTCTCTTGGCTACTCCATGGTGTACTTGACTTGGATCTTGCATGAACCTTGATAGCAAGTTTGTAGCGTACATTATGTCAAGCCTGGTACTTGTCAAGTATAGGAGGCTTCCAATAAAACTCCTATAAACCCAGCCATCTGCCTTTGTTAAGCCATCTTCTTTACTTAGTGCTTTGTTGTTGTCCAGCGGGATAGCCACAGTCTTGCATCCATTCATCTTGAATTTCTTTATAAGATTTTCTGTATACTTTTTCTGGCATATGAAGATCCCATCTTCTTTCTGAGTTATCTCAATCACAAGGAAGTAGTGCATTAACCCCAAGTCTGTCATCTCAAATGTCTTCATCATGTCTTCTTTAAAGTCTTTGATCATCTTCTCATTGTTTCCTATGTAGATAAGATCATCAAAGTATAGAGAAACAATAATAGTATCATTCGTACCTTGGGTCTTGAAGTATATTGTTGGCTCACTTAGACTCCTCCTAAATATATAAGGCCTTCTTTAACTTGAGAACTCTGTCTTCTTGTCTTTGAGTTACGAACCCTTGAGGTTGCTCTAGGTAAATTTCTTCTTCAAGATAGCCATTTAGAAATGCCGACTTCACGTCGAGATCGGAAGAGTAATATATCTTCTAATTGTTCTGTGCGGCAAATGCTGTCAGGGCTCTTATAGTGTCAAGCCGAGCTATAGGGGCAAATGTCTCCATATAGTCGACTCCAAATTGTTGTGAGTATCCTTTTGCTACTATCCTTGCCTTGTATTTCTGGATTATGCCATCTGGGTTAAGTTTTGTTTTATAGACCCACTTAACTCAGATGGCTTCTTTACCTTTTGGAAGATCTGAAAGCTCTCATATGTCATTTTTCTTTATCATCCTGATTTCTTCTTCCATAGCCTCCTTCTATTATGGTCTACTTGAGGCTTCCTCAAAGCTTTCTGGCTCAATAATCATTAGATTGCATGTGTTATAGATGTCTGATAGTCTTCTAATCTTTCTAGGCGCAGTGTTTGGCTAAGAATCTGATAGTGCTTCTGTTGTTTCTTGAGACGGTGAGTCCACCTGCTCATCATTTTCAGTCTCCTTCCGATGTTGTTCTTGGAGAGCTGGGATGTAGATTTTTCTTTTCTACTTGGCCAGTATCCCAGTTGTAGTAAGCATCTTCGTCAAACTTTGTATCTCAACTAATGATTAGCTTATTTGTTCTTAGACTATAGACTCGATAACCTGTTGACTGAGTACTATAGCCTAAGAAGATTCCTTTTTCAGTCTTTTCATCTAGCTTACCTCGTTTCTCTTCTGAAATGTGTACGTAGCAGATGCAGCCAAATAACTTTAGATGTTTTGCCGATAGCTTTTCCGATCTCACTCCATGCTTCAATTGGCATCTTGTCTTGTACTGCTTTTCTAGGGCACCTGTTTAGTAAGTATACTGTTGTACTGATAGCTTTTAGCCCAGAATTTTTTAAGGAGATTCTTTTCCATCAGCATTGATCTTGCTGTCTCCATTACTCTTCTGTTTTTTCTTTCTGACGCGCCATTGTGTTCTGGGGCATATCCCACTCTCAGCTGATGTGACATGCCTTCATCCTCACAGAACTTGTTAAAACCTCTTGATGTATATTCTTTTCCTCTACTACTCTTTAATATTTTGATGGAGTGACCACTTTCCTTTTTGACACGGGCTTTAAATTTCTTAAAAATCTTTAGAACTTGTGATCTTTCTTTTAGAAAGTAAACCCATGTCCTCTGGTGTAGTCATCAATGAAAAGGATGAAATACCTGTTTTGCTCATGTGATGGTATGCGCATGGGCCTGGATATGTCTGTGTGTACTAGCTCCAAAGGTTTCTTTGCTCTCCAAGACTTGTCAAATGGAAACAACTGCTTGTGTTGTTTTCCAAGCATGCAACCTTAACAGACACTGTCGATTTCCTTTATTGCTGGCATGTCTCATCATATTTTTCTGATGTAGAATCTTTAATCCATGAAAGCGGAAGTGGCCAAATCTCTTATTCCATAGCCATGACTCATCCAATTGCGTCGCCATTGCTATGTCACTTGCATATTTCCATTGCATAGGAAAATATTGATTCTCCGTCTTTTTGACTTTTGAAATGAGGGATTTATGTTTTCTATCATAAACTGTGCAATATTCTCCTTCAAAGTGCACAATATATCCCTTCTCTATTAGCTGGCTGACACTTAAGAGATTTTGGTCTATATTTGGGACTAGCATTACATCTTTGATATATCTTTTCCATTTTTTGTTTCAATAGCAATAGTTCCTTTACCTATTGCTTCTACAAAATCACGACTCCCAACTTTTATTGTTGTCTTTATTTTATCTAGGCTGATATGATTACTGCAGCTACTATCTATATACCATTTGTCCCACTTTTCCTTTGAAGCATCTTTACAGGAGGTATAGAACAGAAGTTCTTCTCTATCTTTTTCCTTAGAAAATTTGCTTGATGGCCTTCTTTTGAACAACAAGTTTTTTCTTCATGTCCAAACCTTTTGCAATCTCTGCATTGTGGCTTACCTTTATGCCAATAGTTTTTCTCCAAGTGATTTGTTTTTTTACAGATGCAACATAGAAGAAACTTGCCGCCATTGTTGTCCTTTTTACCCTTGTTATCTCTAGAACTTTCTTTGAAATTCTTCCCACTTCTTTTAGTTTTCTGAGGCTGCATGTTTACTTTAGACTGAAAGGCATTTTCTAGTTCAACCTTCTGTCGCCTTTCTAATCTTTATTTATGAGTCTCTAGTGAATACATTAATTCTGCAGCTGTTAATTTTTCTATATCTTTTGATTCTTCTATATCTGCAATAATTAGATCATATTTTTCTGTGTAAGTAATTAATATTTTTCCAACAATTTTCTTTTCAAAATTTGTTCTCCACATGATCTCAGTTAGCTCACTACTTCATTAATCTTAGAATAATACTGTTTTGCAGTGTCAGAATCTTTCATTTTTAGATTTTCGAACCTCCTTCTTAGAGTTTGAAGTTTGCAAGTACATATCTTGTCACTTCTCTTGAACTCCTCTTGCAGTTTATCCCAAGCTTTCTTAGCACTTTCACATCTCATAATTCTTGGAAAATATTCATCCGTTAGACTAATTTGTAGAGCAAGGTGGGTCATAGCATCCTTCTATTGATTTTCTTTAAATTCCTTCTTTTATGCTTCAATTAATAAGGAAATGTTGTCTAATATACCCAATACTGACAATATACCATAAATTCTAGGCACAAAAGTAGGTCATCATTTTAATCGACCAATAATCATAGTTATCTCCTTGGAAGGCAGAGATTGGAATTAATAAGCGGAATGTGTTGGCCATAGTTTCACCTTACGCCCGATAATTTTCAAACGTAACTCTGATACCACTTGTTGGTTTTTGATTGAATAATGTAGGTATTAGATGGTAAGTTTTGTGGATGCAAAAAAGGTCACTTGTATTGTGTAACAAATGGAGTATTGGACAATAGAATGGAAGTGGAAAAGATTTGAAATGGGAATGCTTTTATTCAAATTTTTGCTCAATTTTTTTCTTACACAATTTCGAACCCACTCACCCTATTTATAGTGCCTAGAGTCGGTGCGAACTCCACCGACATTGAATTTGAACAAATCAGACTCTGATTCGCGTGTAGTTGTTGACCAGGCAAGTGTTTTATTTTAACTGATACACTGGTTACGGGTAGGATAGATAGGATAGGTTAGATTGGATTAATGTCTGATTTTCGGAAAAAGATTTGTCGTAATCACATCTTCAGCATTTGTTAAGCAACACAACAACAAAATAAATACTAATAATTATGTATTAGAAGAAGAAGAAAAAGAAGAAGAAGAAGAAGAAGCTGTGTTTGGAGTGCACAATAGAACTGCACGGGAAGAAAACAAAAACATGTCGACGTTCAAAGTACAAGAACAATTAACGGATAGAAGAAACTCTGTTACAATTTTGGAAATCAAAATTCTGAACAAGATCCCATTGTTTGCAGCCCTCCTTTTTGGGCAGATTCGTTTTGTCATGCTTCCATATTTTAACTTTCTTAAAAAACAGAAGCAGGGGAAAGAAGAAAAGACGACAACTAGTCATGATTTCTTGATATCATCATTTGCTCGGTTAGCTATTTACTTGGGTGTGATGATGCGGTTCGTCCGACCAACGATTAAGAAATGGTGCACGAACAACTACCGTCTTGCAGTTGTGTCGCGTTTAGTGTGCGGTTGGGGGCTTCATGTGGCAGCGGCATGCACAGCGCTGAATTACCGAGAAAACCAGCAGGTAGTATATGCTTCATAATTGAGCACAGGTGTTCTTATGTTTTTGAGTCATTTCGTATCACAGGGATTCTTTTACCCTATTAATTTCATCAGTTCAGTATCCGAGTTTTTATTCTTATGGTTTAGAATCATAATTATGGTATGAACCCTAATCCCTAATTTTGATAATTTTCCTGATTTATAAGCGGGATCCTAAAGTAATCCTTAGTGTGGAAACTGTTTTAATGGATGATAAGGTTTTTTTTTATCCCTTTTAATTGTTTTATTTTGTTTCAATTTTTTTGGTATGCATATTTGCCTGTTGTAATGTTTATGCTTACCGAGACCACTTGGTTTTTTTTTTTTTTTTTTTTTTAAAGTCGACCACTTGGGTTATTTGTTATTTGTTTATGCCTACTATCGTATTGGAACAGCCGTGCATCTTTATTCTGGGCGAGATTGTACCACTTGGGCGAGATTTAATACATAATCTCTTGTTGTTCTTTATCCCTTTTAATTGTTTTTTTTCTTCTTTTAGTTTCAATTTTTTTCGTATGCTTATTTGTATTATGTAATGTTTATGCTAATTGAGACCACTTGGGTTATTTTTTAGTTTTTTTTTTGTCTATGACAGTGGAAATATTTTCTTGATTGATGGATTTGAGTATTTCCTTAACTCAATGTTTAATTTGCTATTGTATTTTATTTTATCAGCTTAGTTGTTTTTGCTGGTGAGTTATTTTTATGGATTATTTTTTCCCTTCACTTAATGCTTTGAGGTGGAGTTTGTGTATTAAGTCAGTGTATATTTTTTATTCAAAATGTATTTCGTTTCTCTAAAGAAATTTGGTGTGTTGTTAATTAGTATTGTTATAAGTTGATATCTCTATTGGTATTTCCCTTTGCAAACTTTTGGAATCGGGAGAAGCAAACTATTTCTAACTGGGCTGAACATTTTTTTATGGTTAGTGCCATTTTGTCATCTATGTATATTGGGTTTTCGTTTGGTGTTGCTATATTAGAAAGCTAAAGCAGTTTTATTTTATGATACTCTATTGGCTTGAAATGCAGGAATGATTTAAAGAGGTCATAGAGGCATGTTTCATTTCTAAATAAATGATCGATGAGATGGTGATTTGTATTCTCCCAGTACATTCTCCTTTCTCTTCTTTCTTTTTCCTCTTTGTCCTCATCCTCCTTTTCATTCTTTTTTTTTTCCTGTGATTATTTTTTACTTTTATGTCTCTCTTCCTTTTTTTTTTTAAAAAGTTATATTAATATTTTTGCTTAATGCAGATAGTATGTGAACAAGTGAAAGGTGATTTGTAATTAGTCGATATATTGTCAAACACTCACATTTTTCATACATCTTACGAATTCTGATTAGAGCTGCATCGAAGGCTATCTCCGTGATATGGGTTATGTACGAAAAGATGCCATCAATCACCCATCGTTTAGATTACACATTGTTTTTCGTTATGTTATGCATAGCAAAGCAATGTAACGTAATTATTATACTTATTGAATGAATAATTTTTTTTAAAAAAATTATATATTATTCCTTTTGCTGTATCTCTTTGTTGCTTTTTTATCTTTTGGCATTTGTTCTCTTAGTTACTACCTAGTTTTTTCTTACTAATAAAATTCTTTCTTTGCACTTTTTTCCCTTTCGTTTTGTAGAAGAAGAAACTCTGATTCCTATTTGACATTGAGAAAACTTAAAAAAATCAAAAGGTGAAATTATTTTGGTTTCAATTGTTTCACGATTGAAGAAATTGATGAGCCAAGTTTAAAGAAAATTTGGGACCCCAAAAAAAAAAATTTCACGTTTGTCTTTTGGCATCCATTTTTGAGAGTCCCAACATTTGCTATGGCCTATTAATTTTTTTCTGAAGATTAATGTAGCAATATATTTTGATTAGTTTAGGTTAAGCTGGTCAAATCTATGTAGTGTACAAACTAATAATTTATTTTCAATTGGGTGTGCTTATAATGTGATGGGAGTAGTAAATTTTTATTTTTATTTTATTTTCCTATATATCTTCACGTACTTCAACTTTTGTTATTATTCTATATTATACCATTAATGTTCTTAATATTACTACAATCTTATATATGTCCATTTATAAGAATATCCTAACTATTGTTTACTTTGAAGAGTATAAGCTATGAATTCTAATTCTAATTAGCATACTTATTTTTTTTTAAAGTAAATTAGCATACTTATTGTTGCTTGAAAATTTTATATAATATTTTTTTCTAATTTAATTTATTATGTCTAATTTTGTTTTTGTGTATATGAAGTTTTTAAAATTTTATTATTTTTCTCTGTCTCCCATTGTAGCGCACGGGTGAGAATACTAGTATTTTTAAAAATACTAGTGGCATCCGTGTTGGTTGTTTATACCATTGGTCAAGGGTTCAATTCGCCTTCCCTACAATTCCCTTGTAATGAGGAAAAAAAAACATATTTTTAGCGGAAAAAAAAACATATTTTTAGCAAAAAAATTACAGTACAAAATTCCTTATATATATATATAGATTACTCTATTATTATATATAATAAAAATATTATCATTACTGTTGTTATTATTACTTTGACGCCCATGTCTATCTCATTATTAACTTTCTATGCCTCTTCCCTTCTCATTGTATAGCTGTTGACCAGGTAAGTGTTATGTTTTAACTGATACACTGGTTAGTGGTAGGATAGATAGGATAGGTTAGATTGGATTAATATCCGATTTTCTGAAAAAGATTTTTTGTAATCAAATCTTCAACAGTTTGTTTAGCAACGCAACAACAAATAAATACTAATAATTGTATTAGTAGAAGAAGAAGATGCGTCTGGAGTGCACAATAGAATTTGCAGGG
>CAVNYN010272966.1:0-17056 GCA_963692815.1 Nyctanthes arbor-tristis | reverse complement strand
ATTGTTACAAGTCCATCAGTCACATAACCGCTGCCATAACAACTCGCTGGAACACTAAGTCACAATACAAATCTACCACAACTCGCCCGAATACTAAGTCGCAATATACCACCACCACTAACCACCCGCCACCACAGCTGCCGGAGCCATAGTCACATTCCGACAAGTCACAAAACACACTCCAGCGAGTTACAACTCAACTCAGATAAGTCGCTGACAGCCACAAAATAGCCACAAAAATAGAAATAATTTCAAGTCACAAATCAAACAAGTTGTGACTTACCGGTTAGAACACCACCACCACAACTTGATAGAAATACCACAACTCATCAGAACTGCCACCATATGGAAATAAACTTTAAAAAAATTGCATATTCCTTGTCTGAAATCAAAATTTTAGATTCTCAGATTGGTAAATTGCGATCTAGAACCCAAATTTAGAAAACCCCTAAATTCACATGAATTTGCAATGAAAAACCCCAAATTCACAAAATAGGCGAACAAAAAACCAAATTCAGAACAAAAAAATAAGCGAAACGACAAAGAAATTATGCCAAAAAAAAAATCTCTATCTGAGATAACTCCAAATTCAACAGCAAGTCGCGATCTGCGATTTTAAAATAACCCCAAATCAGATAGCAATGAGGACGAAGCGGCAACAGAGGTGTCATGCGCTGGCGGATGAAAGAGAGCCTATGATGAGAGACAAAGATGAGGAGAGAGAGATATGATGAGAGACGGCGACGTGGAGAGACGCGCGTGAATGAAAGATGTGGGTTGAGGGCGGGTGCCTGATATTTCTAAATTTGTCATTCCATACTTGATTTTTTTTTTATTTGGAAGCGGTGTTAAAAAACCTTAAATAACTGATTTTACCTTTTCTTTTGGGTTAATTTCACAAAAGCTACCTACCTATTTTACTCATATACATAATATGATTACAAATGACAAATGCTTGTACCATTTTTTTCTTTTTTGGAAACCTTTATTTTTTTCCATGTTATTTCTGATAACAGTGGGAGGAACATGTAACAAAATTGTGGGTCTCCTCTTTTGATACTGAAAATGACTACATACCTAATTACCCACTAATATTCCAACTCAACGTAAATAACAAATTTCGGTAGTCATTTCTAGCAGTAAAGAGGAGACCCACAATTTTATTGTTTCTTCCTCTTGTTGCTGTAGAAAATGATAAGAAAAGATAAGAGATTCCCCCCCACCGCCCCAAAAGGAAAAACTGTGCATGTATTTGTCATTTTTGGTCAATTTAGGGATATGAATAGAATGGCTAATTGCTACGTATGTAAGCAAAATTTTATTTTCCTTTTTATTTTTATTATTTTTACTATTTTTTAGATTTTTTATTTAAAAAGTAGGAGACAAAAATACCTTAAAGGACCTTTTGAGTGAATTTATAAAGGTTGGTGACCAACGACATTGAAAAAAAGGTTGGGGACCCAGTTGAAGAAAGTGCAAATTATAGGGACCATTTGTGAAATTAGCCTTTTTTTTGGGTTAATACATTTTGACAAAGCGACACATCCTGGTGGTACTAAAATGTATCACGACCCGCGGAAGGTATATTGGTGAAGAAATATGAAGAGATTAATTGGTCTATTCGTTGAGAAGTGCATGACTTGTCTGCAGGTCAAAGCTGAATATCAATGCCCGTCAGGACAACTAAACCCCATGGAAATCCCCTAGTGGAAATGGGAGCACGAAGCCAAGATTTTGTAGTTAGACTTCCTAGATCACCTAAAGGTCATCAAGCAATCAGGGTGATCATTGATCATTGTACAAAATTCGCCTACTTCCTACCTTAACAGATTTTGTATAATTATGTGTAGGTAATATAAGTAATAAAAAATTCAACATCAGTTTCAAAAGTTCCCTTCCATATGCTATAGATGGGGTTCTAGTTCTTTTGTGATAAAATCATAAAAGATGTAAAACATAGCGTTAAGAAAGTCTTTTACATTAATTTGACTTTGTGGAAAAGTTGAAGTTGGCAATAAATTCATGTTACTCTTAAAAGTGGTCTTCAACACTATCTTCTCAAGACAACATAGAAAGAGATATTTTATAAGAGATAAGTACGTTGAATAGATGATAAGAAATAAGTATTATGATATTGATCATGAATTGGGCATCACATTTTCAATACAGGAGATTGAATACAAATCAAGGAAATGAATTGCCAAAATTTTATTGATATACAAATTGCTATTGTAATGTTGTGAATAAGTACGTGCAAAAGAGTACTTTCGGTTTCTTGGTATTCTTTTCATTCTTGTGTAGAATAGAAAATCTGAAAAAAAAAAGAAAGATATTAACATTCTTTGCTCTAACTTGCGAATCTTTCCGCAACCTGTAACAAATGAACAAATTTTCTAGCAAGCATTTTCAATCTTTTATCCTGGTATATTAACACTTCAAACAGAAAACAGAAAAAAAGGGAAGTTCAGGTTACCTGAATCGACTTATTAACCGATCAGGTTATGGCAAATACTTTCATAAGGATATGGAGGATAGTCGATCTCATTGCTTGAGTTAAGAAGGCATATTTATAGCTGATCTTTGAGCATAAAGTATTATTAAGGATTTAAAATCATGATATTGAAAAAAATTTGCAAGAAAAAGTGATACTAGAGGTGAATATAAAATCTGGACAGCTTTAAGGGACATGAATTTAAGCTTTTCATATTGTTCAAAACCATGATATAAAAGTGAGTTAAAAGGGGAAATATATGCTTGAGTATAGGAAGAGGATTATATAGATAGACAGAGAAATGGAGGAAACTGCATGGTATCATGAAAGTTTACAAAACTAATAAGAATCATGGAAGTTTACTGTAACGGCCCAATTTCTTAAAGTTTGGAACGCTACTAAAAGTCGCATTTTCATTTTTTTGAATTTAACGAGTAATTTTTTTTAAACAAATAAATAGATAAGGTAGGAATATGTGCGGAAACATGATGATCATTTCAATTACATAAAGCCCAAAATACATGTTTATAGTTGTCGACGAAAGTAATTGTTCAAAATATAATACCGATAAAGTATTTAGCAAAAAGGGCAATACATAATCATTTAGTCAAAATATTTAGTTGACCCTGCTCGTCGCCTCGACCACAGCTGGCTCCTTAACCTGGAAGGAGGGAAAGTTAGGGTGATCATAATAATATTATACTCAATGGGGCAAGTCAATTAATCCACGTCAAACCAAATATGTGATCATAATCATAAACTTTACTCTTTAAACTTTAAAATTTTCAAAGTTGTACTGTGAGCTATCCCAAGGGCCTATTTTTGACCCCGGACCAATTTGCGATATCTGACAACATATTAGCGCTAGTATCATAATTGCACGGTGGGCTATCCCAAGGCCTACTTTTGGCCACGGACCAATTTGCAGTCCCTAGCAAATATTTTCATGATTCAAGTCACAACCATAATCAACACATAAGAAAATGACATAATCAATCAACTATAATTTGCACAATATAAACCCCACCTCAAAAGTCTCGAAAAAGTTTGTTTGAAATGTTGCACGAACTGTGATGTTACTCAAACTTGAAACTTAAAGCATCCTCGTCTAGCAAATGAAAGTTTAAAGTGATTTAGTATGTTTGAATTATCATTGGAAGGAGAATCTTAAACTTTAAGGACTTAATTGAATATTTATGAAAGTTATAGTGTTAAAATTTTGGAGTCTTAAAATTTCTAAAAGTTTAATTAATCACTTATGAGTGTTAAAGTTCACAACTAATTTGATTGGTTTAGGATTTAGGACCTTTATGAAGTAATTAAATTCTTTGAGGGTTAAATTGAATAATTATAATAGATAGAGGACTTTAATTTAATATGTTTAGATAGTTTGAGGGTCAATTTAAGTTCAATTAAAAGTTTAGGGACTTATGTGAGTAGAATTAAAATTTTAGGGACCAATTATCCAAAACTTTAAAGTTAGGGGGCCGAAATTAATTACTTAAAATACTTGGGGACCAACGTTGATTTAAATAACAACTTTAGGGTCAACTTAAGTGTCTTAAAAATTATTGGGGTCAAGACTTGGGTTGACCGTTAGTTTAGAACTTATTTACAAGATTTCAAATCTTTTAGGGACTAAAACGTAATAACCAATAGGCAATATTTTATATCTAATATTTTTGAGTCAAAAACCAAAGGAAAAGAAAGCAGAGAACGTTCAGAAAGGGAGTGAGGTCTTGAAGATTTCTTGTGGGCAAAATGCGGCCAAAATCCAGTAATCGAAGCAAAAATTAGTGGAATAGAAAGCTCTCGACAAGCTCTTCGCATAGAGGTAAGTTTTTAAAGATATTATGGTAGTTTTTGGTAAAGTTGAGGGACGGTTTTGGAGCTTTTCCGGCGAGTATGGTGGTTTTCCGGACAAGATATTTATATATTCGTGTTCCTCGCAGTGAGAGGAAGCCATAGGGATTAAGTTTGTTGTGTTTGGTGAAGAGACAGAGATGACCCATTTTGGGTCTTGATTGATTCGACCGAAACTGCATTTTTTCGGGTTTTTTTTTTTTTTTTTTTTGAGGATGATGATAATAATGGTTATAATGTATGCATTTGATAAAAATTCTAGTGTACACTTGTTTGAGTTTGTCATGGTAATGAATGGATGAATATAAAACAAGAGAATGAGTTGTTTACCTTTGTCTTTGTTGTTGGATTCTTGTATTGTTTGATGTGTAGCTTGAAGTTCTTTCACCAGTCTTGAGTTTGATGCTTGAAGTTAGAAAGAGAAGAAAACATGAGTGTTAGTTGTTTATTTTTGAAGAATAAAAGGAAAATGAAGAAGAATGAGAAGATGGAGAGAAGAGAAAAATTACCTTTTTTGCTGTCAGAGAATAAGCTTAGAGAGTGAAAAATGGAGTTTTGAGGTTATATATAGTGTTAGTTTATTTGAAAGAAAGGGGCCAAAGTATAATATTTTGAAAGTTCTTGATTGGATATAGAGCCTAATTAGGAGTTGGGATTCTTGAACTTAATTCATTAGGATTTAATTTGATAAGTTTCGCGTTATTTGGTTGAAGCTTGAATTTATTATTAAGTTAAGAAATTTCCATTCTCATAATAATTCGCTTCAGTTAGACGAGTATATGAAAAGTTTGAAAAGTCAAAGAAGTCGTAGCGACACGAGTTGAAAAGTCATAAAATTAAATTTAAATTTTCTTGGTCGCTACATTTACAAAACTAATTAGCATGGTTGTGAACTTCAGAAGGCTGATACTTGCTTTATGATGAAAGCTTTGATTTGAAATATGATTTATAATGTGTTAAAATCCCCCAACTATGTATCTTATGTTTATGTATATTCTGCTTTTGGGCGAAAGGGCCTATAGCTCAATCTGTTGATATGATTCGTTGTCCAGGCAAATGGGGCCTATTGCTGGATATGGCTCAAGCTGGTTATTGTGTTGCCTTAAGCGAAAGGGTCATATGGTAACCTAAAGGCAAATCAAGGATTATTAATTTGAATGCTAGAGTTGGTTTGAATTAATAGTTGCTTAATTTGTTGTATTTTTCTTTTAATTAAACATATTATTTGGATCATTATTGTAAGTCTCACAGGTATAGAAACTAATTTTCAAAAAGCAGAGCTTCCTTCAATCCAAATTTACAACAAGGTAAGTTCCTAAATTTAATTCCACGCTTAAGTTCATATAATTTACAAATAATTTACTACCTTGGAATTCTGAGACTTGGTGTATCTGATATTGGCATTCTGAATGTGGTTGGTTATCTCCAGAAGCATAGGCTAAATATGTAAGTATAATTTTATTACTATTATTCGGTGACATTTGCATACACTTTTACATCTTAGTAATATTTTATCATTAACTTAGTTTAACTACGACTCATGTATAACTTTACTGATATGATCGTGTTTCTAAAGTATTTTATTTGCTCCAATAGGCAAAAATGATGAAATGCACTTGAGAAGCGATAATCCACTAGAGAAAATGATTGTTAAAGAAATATTAGAGAAGGTTTGTGGACGACAATTAGTACTTTTCTGAGCTCGAAGAAGAGTTCAAATGATGCGACATGCGTTGATTGAAAAGAATATTAGACCCGTTCATCTATAACATCAGATCAATAAGCACGTCCAAGCTCATCCCCGTTGGTGAATCATTCCACCCTCAATCTGGTGAAAACCGTCTTTTCAAATTCTCTAATGGATATGTTGACTCCACCTCTGAGTTTTATCATCTTCTTGATGACTTATGTTGAAACTATGTACGATTTATATTTCTTTGTTGGTCCCAATCTTAACGTGATTTTAATTGCGTTGATATTATTCGATTTTATTGAACTTATTTTCAAATTTTATTAGGATGTTGTAATTTCCATTGGATATTATTGTGACATGAATACATTTCTAATTGCCTTAATGTTTGGAATATTTATTCAACTATTGTTTAAAATTTATGGTTACAAAATTTGTTTATAATTTTATAAGCTTTTCATGCATATAATCTATAGATTTAAATGAAGAGAATAGAAAGAAAAAAGTGAATTATTATACACACATGAATAAGCTATTAACCACATTTAATTTCTTTTACCCTCACATAAATATACTTTTACCCCCTCCCCACTCACATATACTCTCTTACCCACACAAGAATCTTACTTTTACCCAAGATCGGAAGAGCACACTTTTTACACACACATAATAATTACACGTCGACATCCATGTTAATCGCCACATCATCATCCACATCATTATCCAATTATGCCATGTAAAACACTACGTCATCATCTATGTCAACGTTGCATATGCGGCAGTTACATTACTAATTTTTTTCACCTACCCCATGTGTATTAAATTCTACCCCCTCCTACATGACATGTCATCATTCATCTTAAAAAGAAGAAAAGAAAAAAACCAAAAAGAAGGCAGGGAAAAAGGCAAAGAAATCCACACCCTCCCCCTGGCCCTCCCCACCCTCTCTCCGTCCCCCCCAAACAATCCCCCAAGACTCTGCAACTTCCGGCGGCAATAAATACCGACGGAAGTAGCCGGAAATAATGGGGAGTTCTCCCCCCATTCCAGTAGCCATATCCGGCTTCTGGAATGGAAGGGAGAACCCCTCATTATTTTCGGCAGTCAAAGCTCCCCCATTATTTCTGGCACTGGCAGCTTTGAGTGCCGAAAATAATGGGGGTGTTCTCCAACCAATGGGGGGAAGAGACCCCCCCCCCCCAATTATTTCCGGCAACTTCCGCTAGCAATGAGTTGCAGAGTCTTTTGGGGGGCGGGTTGTTTGGGGGGTGGGGGTGGGGTTTGTTTTATTTTCATTTTTCCTTTTTTTTTTTATTTATAATAAGATGAATGACATGCCATATAAGATGTGAGTAGACTTTAATCTACCCCTATAGGTGTAGGTGAAAATAACTAGTCACATTATCCACACATTTTACAATATTTACTTACACATATATGTGTAGATAAAAGTACAATATTTACCCACACATAAACTTATATGTGGGTAACAATATTTCTCTACAGACCGATTGCCACACTTGCTAACATTTACATTATCTGTTGGTAAACGTTTTCACCCACACATAACCATATCTTTACCCATACTTACATGTATAGGTAAAACCCCCGTTTTCTTGTAGTGAAAGTAGCACCCATGAAAAGTGTTGTAAATTCGGAAAAAAGGAAAACTTAGGCCAAGGTTTATTGGAAATTTCGAAATACTCGAAAGGGTTGGTGAAGTGGCCTACAAATTAACCCTACCGCTAAAAATCTTAGTTGTACATAACGTATTTCATGTCTCTATGTTGACGAAATATATTTATGATCCGGGTCATATTATCAACTATACCGCATTGGATGTCAAGGAAAATATGACTTATGAAGAACCACCTATAGCCGTACTTGACTCGAAAGTACACACTTTGAGGAACAAATATATTCCCTTAGTAACAGTCCAATAGAGTATGCATGGAGAAGAAGAGGCAACATAGGAGTGAAAAAAGGACATGATAGACTAGTATCCAGAATTTATGGAACATGTAAGTTTATTTTTGATGACAAAATTTAATTTAAGTAGCGGAGGTTGTAACAACCGAGAATTTTTATAAATAAATTTTAAGGCTAATTTTCACTCTAGGTCTCCAACCTTTTAATTTTGTATCAATTTAGTTCCCATTCTTTTTTTTAGACCTATTAAGTCCCCAACCTTTCATTAATTATCGTATTATGTCCCCAACGTTACTTTTCATCCCCAACATTTCAATTTTCACTATTAGCCTATATCAAAATGACTATTATACACTTGATTCTTTATTTCCACTATAGGTCCCCCAATATTTTAATTTTTATAGAATTTTGTACTCATTTTTTGTGGGCGAATAGGAACTCCAACCTTTCATTTTTTTTTTCATGTTATATCTTTATTAACACTTTTCATACATAACATTTTAAAGTTTACTATTAATACTTTTAATTATTTAAATAAAAAATAAAAATTAATATAAAATAAGAAGTCCATCAACTCCTACTCACTCTTACATAACCCAATGATAACAGTCGGAAATAATGATATAAAAATGATCTATAATGGTCTTGATAGATATCAAACTCCCGTCGAAGAAAGTTATCGATCTAAGTATAAAATTGACGAATCGAATCTCATTTTTGGATCGACTATAAATTACATGGCGGATATGGATTGGTAGATCCACCCCAAAAAATTAATTTTTTGATTTACAAAAAATAAATATTGCCATAATTATTTACTCTAATTTCATTTCTTATCTCTTTTTGCGATTTTCACCCTAATTTGCTCCCGATTTGTTATCCGTTTTAATCCGCTTTGATCTGCCAATTGTGGATCCACAAAAAATAAGAATTAGCATATTATGGTTCAATTTCATTTTCGTAAATAGAAAATAATTTTTTTATCCACCTCGATCCATATCCTCTACGAGATATGTGATGAATCAAAAACCTAATCCAATATGTTATACTAACTCTCGAATTGGAAACTTTTTTTTACGCGGATTAGGTATCTATCAAGTTTGGTCTAAATCAAATTTTTTTATAGATCACTGTAGACTAAGATGTGTAGAGTACTTATTTTATATTATTCCGATCTTATTTTTTATTTTTATTTAAATAATTAAAGGTATAATAGTAATTTTAATAGGAACTAAAATTAGTAATTAAAAGGGTGATGACGAAAGATGTTATTAGGGAAATAACATGACAAAAAATGAAAGGTTAGATATTCTATATGACCAAAATGATGGGGATAAAATTGTATAAAAATTGAAAGGTTGGGTCATATAGTGAAAAAAAGAATCAATGATATAATAGTCATTTTGATATGGGTTAATAGTGAAAATTGGAAAGTTGGGGACGAAAATTAACTTTGGGGAAATAATATGATAATTAATGAAATGTTGAGGACTTAGTAGGCCCAAAAAAAGAATGTGGACTAAATTGACACAAATTTGAAAAGTTGGAGATCTAAAGTGAAAATTACCAACTTTTAATAGTGTATTGTGTCGAAATTTAATGTGGAGGTTGAAGCAACCAAGAATTTTTATAAATAAATTTTAATAGTGTATCGTATCTCTATAACAAACGCTCAAATTTTAAAAGCTATTACATCAGAGCCCAAGATGTTATCGTTAGGCCACGGGAGGCCGGCGTTGTACATGCCGTTAGTTTCTCAATGGAAATTTTCAGTGTTTTGTTCCGCATGCGTTGGGAACAAAGTGAGAGTTTCAATTTCTGTGTCAAAAGAAATGATCAATTAACTCAGAGAATATATTTAACTCAAAGAATAAATTAAAAATTATTGGCTCCAAAAGAAATTTAATTCACCAGTAGCTGGGGAGCTTTGCTTGTCTCATTTCCGGTAGTTCTGATTCTAAACCATTTTCTCACATTTTTGGTAGGAATAGCAATGGGCCGGATTCGGGGCGGGGATCCGCCCCGTAAGGCAGGGGTGGTTCGGGGCGGGTACGAGAAAAATACCCGTTACCCGTATTGTTTAGAAAATCCTAAAAAATTTAAAAAAATGGAAAATATATAAAAAAAACATTCAAATGATATCAATCTCATAAAAAAATGAATAGTCTTGCTAATAAAATTATATAAAATGAAACAAAAATACAACATGTCCCACTATTATATCTTAAAATTCTGATATAATAAAAACTTATTAATGGGAGAAGTTTGTATTTATTTTATATATTTAAAATTGAACTTATAAAAATATGTAAAAAGTTGTCCCCAAAAAAGGAGTGAGTGCAATGGTTAGACTCTTGGTGTTTAACTCAAGAATTTGTGTTCGATTCTTCTCTTGTTTAATTTTTTAAATTCAAAAAATTAAAAAAAGACTTGTTATCGGGGCGGGGCGGGGCATACTGGTCCCCGCCCCATTAGGCAGTCAGAGAGCAAATATGCACCCCGTCCTCGCCCCGCTAGTTATGGGGCGGGGACACGCAAATAACAGGTTTCAAGGTGTAAATTGCCATTCCTAATTTTTCGGCTTTACCTTGCCATACTGTTCTAGTATCCACAAATCACAAAAATCTACTCGTAAGATGGATGAGTAACTCCATTTTCGTACTGTCCCTTCAAGAATGCTGCTTGCTCTTTATTGGGTTTCCACCTTCGCGTCCCTTCCATTCGAGAATTATTATGGAAGAAAAGAAGGGGGAGGGAATGGGAGTGTATCGGAGAGAGAAAACGCTTCTCAGCATATATAATAGAAGAAAAGAATAATTAAGTAGGGGAGGAGGGAGGAGGGAGGAGGGAGGAGGGAGGGGGTGGGACGGTATCAGACACTACTACAGAATTTGACAAAAAAGGGGGAAATACACGTTGGTTGGTAGAAAAAAAACGACACGTAATCAAAAGAAGGTGACAATTTTAAAATTTATGTTTAAACTATATACGTCAGTTTCCTAAAAACCAACGTGTATAAGTTAAAAAATAAATAGGCGTCGTTCGCCGTGCGACAACCGACGCCTATGCTTTACCTATACACGTCGGTTCTTTAAAGCAACGACGTGTATAGTGGCAATAGGCATCAGTTCCAAGGGGAACCGACGCATATTCCCTTTTTATCTCTTTAAAGAGAGAGAACATTTCTCAGAATAATGGGGGGAAAAAGATCAAGTAAGGAAGGAGGCGCGGGGCGGATTCAGGAATGTATGTAAGTGGGTGCGAACTTAAAAAGCAATGAAATTTTCAAATGAGCATTTCTTGGAGGCATATGATGATTGATAATTACAACAAAACACATTATGAAATAAATTACAATTAAACACATAGACGTTCATTACATGAATCATTAATAATAAGCACTTTTAAAAATAAATTTTACTTAAAAAAGAGTTTACAATGTTGTTCGAATAAATATTATAGTGGTTAAATTCTCACGTTCTGAGTAAGAGATTCGGGTTAAAATCACATCTACCGTTCTCCTCCCCTATCTCCCTTTTGTGTTTTTATATAATATCAAGGCCGGACCTGTGCTCAACAGGGCCCTAAGCGAATTTAAAAAAAAAAGGCCCCTATCACTTACCAACTTATCTCAAATACTTAGCTAAAATAACACAAAAAAACTAAAATTAATAGTTATCATCCAAACAAACCAATAATTCATGTTGTTGAACAAAAATAAAGTTAGACAAGAATTCACAAAAATCCCAAAAAAAAAATAATATGCCGGCAAAGCAACAACAATGCATTAAGTAAAGCTAATATTCAGTCAAGACAAAAAACAATATTGGAAATGAATATGTCGGCAATGCAACAATATTTTAAAAATCAAAGATAGAGCAGTGCAATATTTGTATTGAAGAACTTGCTAAACTTTAGCATTATGAAGGTTTTGAATTTGATTTTTGCACCATGTTCGTCTGGAGATAAACCCCAATTCAGTTCCAACCATTGGACAACTCATGTATGGTACACAAATACACACTTCATTTTGTACTAGGAAATCAACAAAGTCGATAAATCACTCAAAATTCCCAAGGATGTATGTACAGAGACTATAAATGTTACAAACCAAAAACCTTAGATACACATTCTTAAACATAAATCAAAGACAATCAATTATAAACAATAAGGGACTACAACTACATTATCTGTCTACACATAAATCTAAAGCATTAAACACATAACAATACCCCTGTCTGTACGACTGTATCCGAGTCCGACATTTGCATAAAGTTATAAACTATTTAATTAATTGCACAATAGTCATGATTCCATTATCCATAAATAATTAGTCTTTAATAATCAAAATAGAAGAGAAAAATTAAAGAAAATTAGGGCACTAACAAGTAACAATCAATTGTCAAGTAATTAATTAGAAAAACCCTAACCTTACAAATTGTAATTTGTGAGATTAAGTTCAAGAGATTGTTAGATTGGAGGAGGTTTGTCAGGCTCCGGCAACTATTTTGATGCTCGTGAGTCTTCTGTGAAGTGTGAAAGTGAAAACGTCTCTCATCTCTAGTCTCTCGGCCTCTAGCTCGCTCAGGTGGTCACTAGATCGTTCTATCTTTGAAGCTTTTTTTCTTTTTTATTTTTTTTTGGGTTCAAAGTCTAAAGATGTCATTGTTTATTGGGCCTTTAGCTTTTGTTTTTGTGCCAACATGATGGATCTTATGTTGCTGCAGAGTTTCAAAAAAAGCAGAAAAAAAATGAAAGCAAAATGGGCCCTTTGAATTTTTGAGCCCAAAGCAGTATCTTATTGGGCCTCGATTCAGGTCTATATATATATATATATAACACAAAAGGAGTCTACAATAAAAAATAAAAAATGAAAAATTAAAAAAATTTCAGAATCCAATGGGTGCAACTGCACCTACTCGGCTCATATATGTTCGTCCTCAGCGAGGGGGTGGAAGGGCACAGTGGCGGAGCCGCTTGGGGGCCTTTGGGGGCAATGGCCCCCAATGAAGTATTCTCTCTCTCCTTTTTTTTTTAATTTCAATTATTTTTAATATTTTTTTCAAATTGGTTTTGTAATGATAATTTGAAACAAAATATGTGTTTAAATAGTTAAATAGATAAATTAAAATTTAGTTTCATCTTAGAAATTCAAACCACGAAAATATTACAAAATTATCAATGTTATTATCAAAATTTATTAGTTAAGGTTATTGTATGAACTTGTATGCGTACATAAAGATAAATATATCTAGCGAAACTAATAATAGTAAATTGCATGTAAGAAAATATTATTAGTCTTCTACTTTTATAATATTTTTTATGAAGAAAAAATAAAATAAACAAAATAAAATAAGTCGCACCCTACTAGTTAAAGATTTGCTACTAGCTCCCACTAAATTTTGCTTTTGACTCCGCCACGGGGAGGGTACGTCTCAGCTGAGAGAGAAAACATAAAGGGACCGAACAGATATATACTATATTTGCACAACAGTGTATTAAATTATTTTTATACAATTCGTATGCATCTTAAAATATCTGAACGAAACATTCGGTAATCTGAAGCTATAGACTCTTTTCCATGACATTGGTAATCATTACACAAGTTACAGGTTTGGTTGACGTTGGTTACAGAATATCCATCAAAAACATATTTATAGTAGAAAGCAGGAAAAAGCTATTTGTATACGCACTAAATATATGCTAAATAATAATCATAATCCTTTAAGAAATGTGGAAAACATAATATATATATATATATATAGGTGTTTTGAAGGACAGAACTTCCATTTGGCTCATGGGAACGGTTGTTTTTTATTGAATTGGTGTACTAGAGATCATTATATATTCTTGTTTTGATCAAGGCAATTTCCGTGCGTTGCATTATATTGAGTGATGGATGATCATGTTTGAGATGTATGTTCTTACAGGGATGTTTGTCTATAACACTGTCATGTTAGGAACAAATTACAAGCTCTTTCCTACTTGTCAAAGACGCGGTGAATAAAACAATGACGGCCTGTCTCACCTACTAGAGAGTCTAATTATTGAGGTTTCAATCACCGTCCGCCCGAGGAAAGGCAAATAGAAGTTGGTTAGAGATGGGTTCCTAGTCGGAAAGTTGATAGGCAACTCAATTTGTAGAAACTATTAGTGTAAGATTTCGAATGTGTTTCCCCCAGTGACTTCTTTGTATATATAATATTTTCTTTTTTTATTTAAATTGAAAGTGCCGGTATTTATAACTTACACATTTTTCACTTTAGCCGTGCCTTGGCTAGAGTACTCACTCAATGATATAGCAATCAATATTTGGTGGATAAATTACAGGTTCCTAGTTATTTTGATGACGAAGACTCAAGTAGCAAGCATGGGTCTTCTAGATTTCAACTCCCCTCCCTCCCCATTAATTATTCCCAAGTCTACTTGAGTTGCCTGTAAAATGGCTTTTAAATCTGTCCTCTTATCCAAAATCCTTAGCGAGTGCCCTAACATGGCTCCGAATGTAATTCAAAAGAATGAAGTGTAATATTTCAAAATTTCAAAAATATTTCAAAAATAATTTTTGACACTTGCCAAATACAACGTTTAGTACTAACGCATGAGATATACATCCAAACACTCTAAAGTGGTCAACCGATGGTTCAAGCCCACTCCAAGGCTCTTCCAGTATTGTCCTTTACTACAAGAGTTGGACTTCTGTTATAAACATGAATTGCCCAGCTCACAGCCTCTGGCCAAAAAGCTTTTGGAGCCTTCTTCCCTGAAAGAATACTTCAAAGTGTTGGGCGGGTCTAGCCTATGATGATATCTAATTTAAACACAAGATAAAAATTGGAGGATGAATTAAGTAATTTGGCTGAATAAAAATTGAAAGCCTTGAGGGACACAAAATCTTAGGTCAAATTAGATTAAGTTTAAGACACTATATATATATATATATGTTGAGGCGGCTGGGAGGACACGAGAAACGGAAAATAGTGGCAGAAGAAACATGGAATTGGCGGAAAGCAGAGGACACGAAAAGGTAGAAAAGTCTTGCAAATTCATCACAATTCACGCACGAGAAACGAGAAAAGTTGGAAGAATAATTCACCATTTTTTGACGTCAACTTTATGTGGAGGAATTTCGACTTTTATTCAGTGTTCGACTTCTTCACGTAGTGATTTTCTCCAAGTCAATTCTTGGAACGAGTTAAGTGAAATTCTTCCTCATATCTTGTTATTAATTATTGGATTCCATCTATTGTAGATGAGTAATTTGTGGTGCCAATAATATTGTTCTTGACGGTGTTACGTGATTGTGCTAGTGTGTGATTACCTCTTGATTTAAGGCGATAATCTTGAGAGGATAAACATTATATTTCCATTATTATTTGGTGATAGTGGAGTTGTCAGTTTGCCCCGTCGATTTTCTCTTCTCATTAGAGGGTTTTACGACATTAAATAATTCTTGGTGTTATTTACGTTTCCGCACATATATTATTATTAGATATATTGATTGCATATTTTAATCACATAGGTTTAGGAAAATTAGTTAAATTCCCAACAGTAGTATCAGAGAGACATGTTCAATTGTGTGGATTAAAATGGATGACCCAGTTGATAGTGCTATGATCAGGCTTACCAATCACAATTGGGTTACATGAAAACCTAGGATGGAGGATATCCTTTACTGTAATGATTTGCATGATCCTATTGATAGTGATAATTCTAAACCGAAAGATATGGAAGATAGGGATTGGCAGAAATTGCACAAGAAAACTATTGGGACGATAAGGCAGTGGGTGAATAATAGTGTTTTTCATCATGTGGCAAAGGAAACAGATGTAAATAAATTGTTGACTAAATTGGAGTCTATGTTTGAAAAGAAAAATGCAGCCAGAAAGTCCTTTCTGATCATAGGCTTGGTAAATATGAAATATAAACATGGCACAAGCGTGACAGAGCACTTGAATAATTTTCAAAATGTTGTGAATCAGTTTGTGACAATGAGAATGACTATCGAGGATGAATTGAAAGTATTACTGCTTTTGAGTTCTTTGCTAGACAGTTGGGAAACCTTTGTTGTGACAATAAGTAACTCTGCTTCAAATGGTGTGTTATATATGGATTCTGTGAAGAACAGTATGCAGAATGAGGAAATCAGAATGAAATCTTCAGGTTTGCATGTTGGTACAGATAATACATTGGCTCTTGCTTCAGATGATCATAGAGGAAGAAGCAAGAACAAAGGGCAAAGATGTCACAGCAAGTCTAGAGGCATGTCCAAATCAAAAGATAAAAAGACTTGTTATCATTGTGGTAAAGAGGGTCATTATAAAAGAAATTGCAAAATTTGGTTGAGAGAGCAGAATGAGGGTAATAATCAGAAGAAAAAGGATGAAAATATTGTAGGTGTGGTGACTAGTGATGTACTCTCTTGCGGAGTGGGTCAATGCCTGCATGTTGGAGACCCTCTTACTGAGAGACATGTTGACAATAGTGCCTCATACCATGTTTGCAGAAATATTGAGTTGTTTACTACATACAGAGCAGGTGATTATGGCCAGTCATATATAGCTAACTCTTCACATTCTAAAATCATGGGGATCGATGACATTCACTTGGAGACAAATATGAGCTACATCCTAATTCTAAAGGATGTGAGGCATATTCCTGACATGCGGTTTAATCTGTTTGCAATAAATACGCTCGACCGAATCGGGTATTTTAGTACTTTTGGTGATCAGAAGTGGAAGTTATCAAAGGGATCAATAGTTGTCGCTAGTGGAAAGCTTTGTTGCATGCAATACAAAACTTATGCAAAGTCTTGTAAGACTAGGGTAAATGCAGTTGAAGATCGTTCTCCTGATCTGTGGCATAAGAGGCTTGGGCACATGAGTGAAAAAGGTTTGCAGGTTCTGGCTAAGAAGGCAGTTATCTCTTTAGCCAATGGTACGTCCCTAGACTGATGTGAACATTGTTTATTCGGTAAGCAAACTCGAGTTTCCTTTTCTGACACGTTTAAAAGAAAAGAGAATATTTTAGATCTTATGCATTCTGATGTGTGTTCTCCTGGTGATGTAGCATCTTTGGGTGGA
>CAVNYN010272962.1:0-10098 GCA_963692815.1 Nyctanthes arbor-tristis | reverse complement strand
CTATTGTGAAGGCCATTGTGAAGCAGATAAGTGATGTGTTATATTATTAAAAATTATGGCGCTGAAATAATAAGGTTTTGTTGTCTTGTAAAAATAATGATTAATTATTAATGCCAAACTGTAAATATCGGATTTTTAAGTTTATTGCTACTCATACACATGCGACAACATATATTTGTAATGACATTCTAGATATATGGAGACCCATCTTTTAGATGTGGTAACTCTAGTGATCATGGAGATTTAACTATATATGCTAACTTAAGGGAAGCCAAGATTTGCTCTTAATGACATGTATGTATAAGTCAAGCTAGTAAAATTTTTTTTGGAAGCCAAACTGGTAGAATTTAACTATGAGTTGGTGACAAGAGAAAAGAAAAATTAAAGGTTGCGGAAACGGATACTAACTAAGGTTGGATCTCATCGATAAAGGCAAGTTCTGTAGCAGCTAATTCTAACACTTACTCTCAAAGAAGATCATGAAGGAATAAGAAATTACCCTGCACACTGTTTATAGGAGAACATTAGTATTGAAAATAAAAGCCCAGAAAGTTTGAGAAGAAAAATATGATGTAAGAAACAAAGAAAAATATGTGCACATATATACAGAGGAACAAAGAACCATATATGGACAACGGTGCAGGCAAACTCTCGCTGCATAAGCATAAACCGGTCAAGATACGGTAATGGTGCTCGGCAAGAGAGAATAACCGTTCCACATCCAATCATAATGAATGAACATTTCTATTTTATCATTATCATTAGGTAATATTAAATGATAAGTCTAATTTGATAAATCATATTTTGATTATTATCATTTAATGACAATGCACTAATATGGCGACGTGTCATCACTACTAGTGATAAATAGCATTATTCAACTATAATAGATGTTATAATTCAGATTTAAGCACACGCGAAAAAAAATAAAACCTCATAAATGAGATGTAATTAATTTTCATCATCAATGTGATGTAATTAATCTTATATTCATTAGGTGTTCATAAATTTGAATTATATAACACCAATTATAAATGATGCTAACTATACTTGTGGTAAATAATAATAATAAGAGTCTTGCCCCTGTCGATTCCATATTGAGGGTTTGAACAGCTTTTCACTTGAATGGTTTTTGAGCAAACGTACTACTCAAGCCTTACCATCGCAATTTTGAAGTTATATAAGTCATAACTGCCAGATACAAATGATGCTTAAACATCCATTATATAACATATAATTTATCCATAAAGTAAAATGTTTTAAACGGAATAGGTTAACTCTAATCCTATGGAAATTGAAAAAGTTGATCCTTTAATTCTGGAGCGACTTTGAAGGCCTTGCTTTGATGGGCATCCGTGCCTTTTTCCTTGTACTCTTGTTCTTCTCATTATCAACCTCAGCTTCTTTGATTTCTAGTGGTGGAACCTTAACTCTTCTTTTTCCACAACGGGGCCGAAACCTGTATGGTAATAGAAATCGTGATGTTTATTACATGCTGAGAATACTCTTGCTTTCCTTTTGGCTTGACATCGGCCTTGAGAGTTGGCAACCGCATTGTCGGCTTTCTTGGTATAGCAGGTGACAAACCACAATGTGCATTGGTTTTGCTGCAAAATAAAGTCTCGTTAGCTATACATTTTCCCATACGCAGACACTAGATGAGCCACTTTCATCTTATTATGTAGCTTTTTTTTTTTTTTCTTCTGAGCAGCTCTTTCAACACTATTAACAAAAATCAAATGGCCAAAGATAATGATATAGTTTACTACAAGTTTTGCAAGGCAAAGTCAACTATTTACATCGCATAACCCTAATTGTGTCAGCTACAAAATAGCTGTAAATTTTTTGTGAGAATCCAAATCCGAAGTCCATTAAGAGATTACCTCTCAAGAGCATCAAGTGTTTGTCCGTTGTCCATATTTCTCACTGAATCCTTTTCAGAGATCTACGAAAAGATTATTGTACGTCAAAAAAATGGAAAGACACAAGCTTTAATATAAAGAAAGTAGTAATATTAAAGCCCACAAAAGACTTCAAAATTCAAATCTCTAGCTAAAGAGCAATAACCTTTAATACATGCCTAAAATCTAAGGGTGGATTTTTCTAAAGCCAGAAGGAATAAGATTTCAAAGCAAACGCACTAGGCATCTTTCTCATTGACATGCAGAAAATTATTTTTATGTCAAGAAAATAAAAACAGTGAAATAAACAAAAAACAGTGAAAAATATAAAATCATAATAAACTTTAAATTTCAAATCCCGAAAGAGACTGTTGTAACATCGTTCCCAGAATAGAAGTTAAAACCCAATTCCTAATCCCACAGTTAGCAGAATCAATCCTCGGAGTTGTAAGTGCCGAAGTAAGACGGAAGCAATAAATAACACAAGGAATGTTCGCCTCTCGTTAGAGAGGCCCGGAGTTCACCACAAACGCTACGTCTCCGGTCGAGGCTCGACCAAGGCAGAGATCCTCTATCCACTAAGCAACCACCACAACTCGTTCAAGTTCAAGATTATCCCCTTATTACAGACCCTCAAAGATAACCCACAAAGGATTACAACACCACCTCACTACAAGATTTACCCTCAAGAATACAAGGGAACAATACACAATGAAGACCCTAGTAAATATCACAGAGAGAGGACAGAGATGGAGGTAAGGGAATGGGGGCGGAGGTTAACCCTAAAATAAGCCAACAATAGCCAATATATACGCATGAATGGACGGACAAATTTAATTCATGATCAACGACTGAGATACAACATAAAGGGCCGGACTCAAACTGCAAATGGGCCAGACCAAACAAGTGCACCTAACACATATTGGATCAACTAACAACATTATCCACCTTGAACCAAATGTGGTAGCAGCTTAGATTCAAAAGGATACTCAGGTGGTTTCCTTGCCTCAAGGCACCTGCAAAAGAAACAACACAAAGTCAGTTTCATTTCAAGTCACCAAAGGAAACAGTCACATAAAAAAAAAAGAAAATAAAGAGAAAGAAAAATTAGGTTAAGTTTTATAACCCCCAAACCTGAGAAGTGTTATCAAACTAGACTTGAAATTACTTAACCTCCATCAATATTCAGCAATGACAAACAAGACTGAAATTTTCCAACAGTTAGAGGTTTGGTACCCATGTCAGAGGGATTAAATTATGAAGCAATTTTATCAAGATTAAGCTCACCTTTTGCCACAATATTTCTAATAAAATGCAGTTTAACATTGATGTGTTTTGTCCTGTCATGGAACACAGGATTTTTACACAATTGAATGACAGATTAACTGTCAGAATAAACAGTCACAACCCCTTGATCAAAATTCAATTCTTTCAAAATTCCTTTCAACCATAGAGCCTCTTTCATGGCCTCAGTAATGGCTACATACTCAGACTCAGTAGTAGATAAAGCCACAATATGTTGCAACTGAGATTTCCAACTAACACAGCTATTACAAATAGTGAACACATAGGAAGTGGTTGACTTCCTGTTGTCTCTATCATTAGCAAAATTTGCATCCACATAGCCTTGAAGCTTAATACTTTCAGCACAATGTCTAAATACAAGCCCCTTTTCAGCAGTGTTTTTCAAATACCTAAGAAGCCATTTCAAAACTTCCCAATGTTGCTTGCCAGGGTTAGACATAAACCTATTCAGAACACTCACAGCATATGCAATATCAGGTCTGGTGCAAAACATGAGGAACATGACAGATCCAATGGCATTAGCATAGGGGGACATATTTCATGTATTCAATTTCAGCCCTATCACTAGGACACTGATCTTTACTAAGAATGAACTGGTTAGATAGAGGCACATTAACAGGTTTTGCATTGATCATGGAAAACTTTTCAAGAATTTTACGCACATATTGTTCCTATTTAAGAACAAGAACACCTTTGACCCTATCTCTCACAATATGCATGCCAAGAATCTTTTTAGCATCACCCAAGAATTTCATGTCAAATTCAGCACTGAGAGAATTTATAACATGCTCAATTAAGCCAATACTAGCACTGGTTACTAGCATATCATCCACATAGAGGAGTAAGTACACAAAAGCCTTAAATGATTCACCAAATTTAAAGTAAAGGCAATAGTCATACAAACTTCTCCTAAATGCAAGTCTTGACATAAAAGCATCAAATCTTTTATTCCATTGTCTAGGTGACTGCTTTAATCCATACAAGACCTTTTTTAACATACACACATGATCAGGATGAGATTTATCAACAAAGCCAACAGGTTGATGCATGTAAATTGTTTCATCCAAGAGACCATGCAAAAATGCAGTTTTAACATCCAACTGTTTTAGTTCAAGATTATATTGAGTAACCAATGCAAACATAATTCTAACAGTTGTGTATTTCACTACAGGAGTAAAAATTTCAGTGTAGTCAACTCTCTCTTTTTGTGTAAACCCTTTTGCAACCAATCTGGCCTTGAATCTAGCAGGACTAGATTTACAGTCACTTTCTTTTACCTTATAAAGCCATTTACAGTCCACAATGGACTTGCCTTTGGGTTTAGGGACCAAGATCCAAGTCTTGTTTTTCTCCAAAGAGGACATTTCCTCATTCATGGCAGAAATCCATGCCTTTGAGTCTTTAGAATTAATAGCTTCATCATATGATTTAGGTTCATTACAAACCAATGTTTCAAACACACTAAAACTCATAGAAGCAGTGTAATCATTCAAATATCCAGGGGCTCTCCTATCCCTTCTTTCCTTATCTCTAACAAGTTGATAATCATTAGGATTTTCAGATTCATCAAGATAGTAAGATTCTTGATCTGATTTAGCTTGCTCATTAAGGTCAGATTCATTGAGAATAGGCTGATTATTACTGTTTGAAGGTTCAGTACCAGTTATGTTGTCTTCATTCAAGTGAAACTCCACCTCAATAGGAACACCCTCTAAGTGATTGGACTTTTTACTGTTAGGCTGTGGCTCACTCAAACAAGGCATATCATTTTCATTAAAAATCACATCTCTACTAATTAAAGTTTTGAAACCATGATGATTTTTAACCCATAGTCTATAGCCCTTAACTCCTTCAGGAAGGAAGACAGATTTTTGAGACCTGGGGTCCAGCTTGTCCAATTTTTGGTGAGCATAGGCAGCACAACCAAATACTCTCAAATGAGAGTACTCTGTTTGCCTACCTGTCCACACATTTTCAGGAACCTTTCCCCCCAGAGCAACAGAAGGTGATCTGTTTATTAAATAAACTACAGTGACAACAGCTTCCTCCAAAAATGTTTAGAAAGGCCAGAAGCACTAAGCATACACCTAACTTTTTCCAAAATGGTCCTATTCACCCTCTCAGCAGCCCCATTCTGCTGAGGGGTATGGGCCATAGTCCAATGTCTCTTTATCCCATTTTGATTGCAAAATTCATCAAAGTTCTTATTGCAGAATTCCAAACCATTATCAGTTCTTAAACATTTTAATTTCTTATTAGTTTGATTTTCAACAAGAACCTTCCAATCTTTCAATTTTTCAAAAGCATCAGATTTGTTTTTCAGCAATAAAACCCACACTTTCCTAGAAAAATCTTCTATTGTAGACAGGAAGTACTTATTTCCTCCTTGTGTAAGTGTGCTAGATGGACCCCACGATCATCATGCACATACTCTAAGATAGATAAGGAATTATGCAATCCAGCTGAAAAAGAGACCCTATGTTGTTTTCCTAAGACACAAGTTTCACAAAAACTGATTTTTGAAGCATTATCTTTCCCAAAACTACCTTGTTTGCTTAGGAGGTTCAGACCTCTTTCATTCATATGAGCCAGCCTTCTATGCCACAACAAAGTAGCATCAGAATTAACAGTGTTAGCTATAGCAGCTAGAGGTGGTTCAAAAATAGCATTGGTTACATAAAGACCAGCTCTTTTAGGACCCTTAAAGGCAAGCATGGCACCTTTAAAGACCTTAAGAACCCCACCCCAAAGCAACCTGAGAAGCCCTCATCTTTTAAGGTAGGAACATAAATCAGGTTATTCCCAAGATTAGGGACATGTCTCACATTTTTCAGAGTGTAGACATAGCCAGAATCAAACTTCAGAGTGATATCCCTCAACCCATTCACATTGCAAACTTGTTTGTTGGCAACTATAACAGTACCCTGATTAACTACTCTGTAGTTATGAAACAGTTCTTTAACATGGGTCATGTGAAAAGTACACCCTGAGTCCAGTAGCCATTCAGATTTGTTCACAGATTTAGATACCAGATTCACAATAGACTCATTGGTATCCCCCTCAGCAACTACATAAACATCACCTAGATTGTCATCTGAGGCTGAGCCAACATTGGTTCCCTGATTGTTATTTCCTTTATTATTGGGGCATTCTCTTATGTAATGGCCAACCTCATGGCATCCATAACATTTTCTTTTTTTAGCTTTTGATCTTGACCTGGTTTTAGATTTTCCCTTCTTATAATTCTGATTTCCCCCATTTTCATTTCCAGTTCTCTGTTTATTATGATGATGGTACCTAGTCTGAGATCTACCTCTAATCAGCATGCTTTCACCATAATTCTTTTCACTTTTAAGTTCAAGTTCCTTACTTCTAAGAGCATTCATCGCAATATCAACACTAATTTCATCTCTGCCATACATAATAGTAGCCTTAACCTCTTTGTAAGAATCAGGAATGTCATTGAAAAGCACAATAGCAGTGTATTCATCAATACTTTTGTCCCCACAACCTTTAATATCTTGGATCAATTTGTTAAAGGTATCAAAGTTTTCTGTCAAATCTTTAGGGGAATCAATTTTAAAGCTAAAAATTTTTCCAACAAAAACATTTTGTTTGACAATGAAGTTTCCACATAAATTTCAGTAAGTTTGTCCCACAAAACTTTAGTGTCCTTTTGTTTACCAACAGTACGCAAGACAGAGTCAGACAAGCTCAGAACAATTGAAGAATAGGCCATTTCATCCATTTCAGCAATTTTCTCAAGAGTTTTAGTGGCAGTCCAGGTTTTATCAATTGCTTTAGAGGTTTTTTGTTGAACTAAAATACTATGCATTTTTTGTTGCCAGATGGAGAAGTCAGACTTCCCATCAAAAGGCATAAGGTGAAAGCTAGTAGAAGACATCACATGGAACAAGAATACAGAATAAGAACAATAAATAGGCAAGATAGCAGTAGGCAGAGCAGTAGAGCACGCAGTAGTAACACAACTCACAGTGCAAAATCAAGTAAAGCTAGGGATGGGGAAGGTGGAATAGAAAACAAGAAGGGCCCTCTTGGAAAAGTCTCAGGATTCCATAGGACTCAATGATCCTAGATCAAGAGACTAGAATATCCAAAGAGTCACAATGTATCTAAAACCGACAGTTGAATAACAAGCAGGATAACTTTCAAGCAGATGTAATCAAAAAAAACATAAACATAAGAAATCACACAGAGAGTAGATATATGCAATTACAGAAAAAACCAAATCAACTCACAGGGCCGAGTCAGTGACTTGGTTAGGGTTTCAACAACAGTCGCAGATCACAAACGAAGAGCAACTCCACCATAGCCTGAGATCTCTGATACCATTTGTTGTAACATCATTCCCAAAATAGAAGCTAAAACCTAGTTCCTAACCCCACAGTTAGCAGAATCAATCCTTGGAGTTGTAAGTGTAGAAGTAAAACGGAAGCAATAAATAACACAAGGAATGTTCGCCTCTCATTAGAGAGGCCCGGAGTTCACCACAAAGGCTATGTCTCCAATTGAGACTCTACCAAGGCAGAGAACCTCTATCCACTAAGCAACCACCACAACTCGTTCAAGTTCAAGATTATCCCCTTATTACAGGCCCTCAAAGATAACCCACAAAGGATTACAACACCACCTCACTACAAGATTTACCCTCAAGAATACAAAGGAATAATACACATAGAAAACCCTAGTAAATATCACAGAGAGAGGACATAGACAGAGGTAAGGGAAAGGGAGCGGAGGTTAACCCTAAAATGAGCCAGCAATAGCCAATATATACGCATGAATGGACGGACAGATTTAATTCATGGTCAACGACTGAGATACAACACAAAGGGCCGGACTCAAACTGCAAATGGGCCAGACCTAACAAGTGGGCCTAACACATATTGGATCAACTAACAACAGAGACACAAGGGAAAAACAATGAGAGAACACACACATGACACACCCCTTTGATTCACATTTTATAATATGGTGGATTTTTAGAAAAGTGTACTAGGAAAATAAGAATGGTTATTAATAAAATAAAATAAAGTAAAAGCAAAGAAGCACCTTTCAATTGACTTCCTTAAGAATAATTCTATGTTGAGAAATGTCAATAAACGATATAAGAATGAAAACCCACAAAAGAGTTTAAATTAATTCTTAATTCCAGAAAATTAGGAAAAAAATTTCTTTGATTCACATATTACAATCAAGTAGAATGGTGGATTTTTAGAAAAATAAAGAAGGGAAAAACAGAAAAATAATAGAGATCGCAAAGTTAAGCATGTTCTTATTTAAAAAAGGAATTCCGAGAAAATGGAACCACTAAGCTATAATTGACATAAATAGTAAAAAAACACATGAATACTAATTTAAAATCTGGAAAAAAATTTAGAAATAGAATCAACCACGGAAGCGGATTTTTCTAAATGATGGGAGTAAACTTGATTTGAGCCAAAATAAAAAAAATATGGGCTTAAAAGTTTAGTAGAAAGAATTTTTTAGAAGAAGCCTACAGTCCCATTAACTAGAAACTTCTTTTGGATAAGTCTTGGGAGATATTTGTAAGAGATATTTTCTAGATATTTGTGTGATAGATTTATCTAAGATATTTGTATGGAGAATTCTAGATGATGAATTGTATCCATTGGATTAAGGGAATGGTGGCAAAATCTTAGTCATTGGTTAAGGAGGTGCTACTAGTATAAATAAGGGTGATGATGTATATTTTGTATGTAGTGAATTAAGTGAAAAAATGAAAGAGAGTGAAAAAGTTCTTTTGTAATACTGGTCTCCTCTTCCATTGTCAATTCAATTGTTCTTTTCTTGAAAGTCTTTCAAGCCTTCTTCCTAAAATTAATTTTCATATTCCAACACTAAAACCCTAGAAGTAAAAAATAATTAAGAGCAAAATCGCGTATCATTTGATGAGAATCTTCAATAGATCTGGACAAATTTTCATATAGAAATGAAGTAAAATCAATGACGAGTAAAATGAACTTGCCTTAAAGGAAGGCACAATTGTTCCAGTGACAGGGTTGGTGACGGCGAAAAGTTCATGATGTCCCAGGGATTTTGATTAAGATGGCAAATGATTGCTGTGGGCTCTAGATTATTTTCAAAGATAATATTTTTATTTTAATTTTTTCATACTTCTTTTTCACATTTTTTAAATTTAAAACATACGGGAACTAATATGATTTCATAACTGTGAAATTTGACAAATTGAGTTAGCCAGGACGAAATGGGATAATAAGAAAAGTTTGGGGTGAAATCAACTTAAAAGAAAATTGCATTTAACTGAAATGTTTGAAGAGCAAAATGTAGAATGATAATTTATCCATGGTAGAAAATGCCCAAGTTTTATTCCTTTGACTCTAGTGACTTTAGTGACCTTGGCTTAACTTGCTTCCTTGCCCTTCTCCTTGTACTTTCCTCGTCTTTATTTTCCTTATCAACCTTGAACTCTTTGATATCTGTTTTGAGAAACGAAGGTTGTTCCATTTCATTGACCACATATGTATCTTTTGACACAACCTTATCTTTGACCCTTCTTTTTCCCCAATGAGGCCCAAACACCCCATGTAGTAATATAACTCATGATGAGCTTTAGAGGTCGACGATATTGTTTCCTTTTTCTTGGCTTGACAGCGACAACAAGAGTTGGCAAAAGTGTTATTGGGTTTCTTGACTGTGTCCTTTCCTGTGCCTTGACACTGGTTGAGCCAATTTTCGCCCCATCTTGTAGTTTCTTTGATCTTCCCAGCTACTCTTTCACTATGAAAAAAAAAATCAAATGGACAAGTATAATGATATATTCTTGTACATGTTTTTCAAGGCAAACTCTAAGCTAGAGAGAAAAGTTCATGAATGAAGATCTGTTGCA
>CAVNYN010272961.1:0-28124 GCA_963692815.1 Nyctanthes arbor-tristis | reverse complement strand
TCCTGGGCCTAAGGCGGCTGCCTCATCTGCTTCGGCCCAGGACCGGCCCTGAGTGATGGGAATAATACAAATAAACCTTCAGTCAAAGTATGGGGACCCAGGGCTATGTGATTCTCTCGCTATCTCCATTTGGAAAACAGAAACCAAGTCCCTCAGCCAAAGCACCCAAGTTGATGCTAACCGCCAAAACTATTCACCCTCTTGGCAACTTGTTAATTACTCTTATTTTTCCTTAGTCTTGCCAAATCATCCAAAAAGGAGAGAAGAAAAAGAAATTGAAAACAACACCACCACCACTACCACCGCAAACTGAGAGAATATAAGAAGCATTGAATATACCTATCGCCCAAGTCATGCCATATCATCCTCCAGCTTTTTTATCTATGCTTTATTCCCTCTGTAAGCCCACTAAAATGGCCGACGGCGACGGTGTTCAATGGCTAGGGGGTACACTATGTGATTTTGAAGTTAAACAGTGAGGCGTACTGTGTTTTGAGATGGTGCTCTCACTTTTCGGGTTGTCCGGTTTCCATCGGTCTTGTGTTATCCGGCGGAGATGCGGTAGCTGGCAGACTCCGGTGGAAGAGTGGTGTTTGCATGAGTGATCTCCTCAGATTTTTTGTGTGGGGATTCAAATATGAAATTTGGGGGTAGGTGAATGAAAAAGGGAGTTTTGACTTAGGTAGAGCCCGTAACATTTTTTTTGGGGGCAAATATTGTGTTGGCTGAAAAGGAGGGGGCCTACGCATGATATGAGATCGGAAGAGGTCAGCCACATGGGTTCTATAAAAAAAAACCAATTTGGGTAGAAAAACCATCTCTTAACTCCAGAGGAAAACTCCTAGTTAGGTCAAACTGATTAAAAAAAATCAAATGTTGAAGCTCCTATGTGCCCAAAAAATGATAGGGATAGTGTAAAAATTGAAAAGTTAGGGATCTCGAGTGGAAATAAAGAATCAAGGGTATAATAGCCATTTTCATTAGGGTTAATGGTGAAAATCGAAAGGTTGGAGATGAAAAGTGACGTTAAGGATATAATATGATAATAAATAAGAAGTCGCAGATTTAATATGCCAAAAAAAGGAGAATAGGAATAAAATTGATACAAAGTTGAAAGGTCGGGTACTTAGAGTGAAAATTACCCTATTAATTAATAGGGTTATATAGCATTCCTATCAAAAGGCTGTATATAAATAATCCAACCAAACTTCAAGATTTCAAAGATCATCTGTAGTTTCACAACACAACAACAAAATTAACATTGAAGCAAAATCACAAAGTGAGCTCCAAGGCTCAAAAAATGCCAAACGATCTTTGACAATTTAATGTCAGTTGTTGGGCCTTACTTTGCTAGTCCCATCTCTGGCTGCTTCTCGTGAGTGTCACATAAAACCATGAGAGACCATGATCTACATGATTGGGCGAAAACATGCACTATAAACTAATTTGCCAAAAACATTAGTGATTTCTTGTCAACATATATTTTGTAAATGACAATTTTTATTTATCATTATTTTTAGCAAAACATAAGGCAGTGGCAGGATAAACAAAATGACAATGATAAGCATTTCAGTAGCAATTCTAACCCATAATTTTGAATGGATACTCATTCCTGCCATCTATTTGAAGAAATTAAAAAACAATTACTTATTCATCATGTGAATTAATCATACCATCTATTCTAGGGGAGGGAAAAAGAAAAAAAGGGAAAGGTCAACAGACGTGGAGGCAAAAAACAGAAGATGTTTTACAAAAACAAATGCATCAAAGAATAGATCAGATTTGATAATCATCAAATTGAATTGAAATAGAGAGACACCTCTTCAGAATATTTTCCCTTTTTCATGGATTATTACTTATTTCTAAAATCAACAGCAAAGAAAATATTCAGCTGCCACATTTTATAAGGTAACACAACCCTTTTATTCATGTAATGTTAAAATGTAATAAGAAATATTCTTTGCAGTAGTTTCCGTATCATACATGTAAACACAAAATGATTACTTTGAAAATATTAAGAACAAATATTCTAATCAAATTTATAATTAAAAGAGTACAATTTTATTATTTATCTTTTGCATAGGCATGATACCATTTATGTTGCTACATGGAATGACATTGATTTTAATCAGGGAAATACAAATATTTGAGCAATTAACCCAACACGCCCATGTTTTTGTAGCAAAAAAGATAGACTTGCGATATGTAGAGCTCAAAACAAATTATAAACTAAACAGGAAATATAAATAAATTCATATTCAAGTCAAACACCGAAAAATCAATCAGGTCGCTGAAATAATAATGCAAATTCCTTTACGAATGGATCAAGTAAATAATAATACGTATTAACAAAGAAATTTATTTCAAAATAAACTTTGGTCAAACTATTCGCATTCACTTATCTCATGCACATAACCTATACTAAAAATACTAGTATATATAATTCTAATTCCTAACTTTTTGAACCCAAAAATCTGATCTAGCAGCCTCTTCCTCTCCAACGTTCATTCCTCTTTCTCACTGTCTTGTGTAAATTCTACAAATATTCACCATTTCCTCCTTCAATCATTTTCAAGCACAACAACACCCCCTTCACCATCATCTTTTCTACAGATTTCATATTCATCACATAATACACACATGACTACATCCAGTGGATTCAAGGAAATTTCATGTTTGATACACACACACACACACCGCCATTTTCAAAATGAAACATTTTTCTCCATATTTCAACATTTATCCATTTCATCTTCAAGCAATGAGCAAAAAGGAAATGGAACAATAGTTTGTAGCTTCAACCACCCATTTAACAACCATCACCACTGTCTACCGCCGCCGACCGCCACTGCCACAACACCACCACCATTTCTGCACCACAAAAACTCCACTATTTCCACCCATTCACAACTACAAACCGAACCCAAGCTTTACCTTCATCTTTATGTAATTTATTTCAGAAAATTTTCAGATTTTGGGGCAAATCCTTGACCGAGTTCATCTCAGTTTACTTCCTCTCGGCCGTGTTTGCGCCTGAAATCGCCCCTTGCGGCCACGGTTGTCACGTTGGGGACCGAGCACAATGTCCGGCGAAGGCTTCACTGGTATAGGTGACGAAATCGGGCTGACCTCTCTCCCGTTTTGTGCCTCTGCGATTTGAGCCCAGAGGGGGTTGGGAGTAAATATAATGGTTTTTGACATTTTAATTTCAGTCCCAACGTTTTAAGCTATTCCATTAAAGCTCTAAATTTTCTGTTTTCATTTAAGTAAACATATAAGTTTCAATGTGGGTTACCTTTGGCCCCTGAAATTTTGATTCCTTTCAGATAGGTCTAGAGATTTACATTATGTTCATTTTAGCCTCTAATCTTTTATTCTCAATTAATTTAGTCTCTTATTTTGGGATTCTTCCAAATTAGTCTTGAAAGTTAATAAGATTTTAATTTTAGTTTATATTTAGACTTTATTTATTTAAACCCTTAAACTAATTTATACTTATTGTTGATTAAAGCTCTATTTTTCATTAAATATGAGATTTAATGACTTTAATTATTTAAATTCTAATTTTTGGGATTATTGAATTTTTAAGGACTTCTAAATCAGTTTAAATAAATTCATTTATTTTTATACCTAAATTTTGGTTAATCCTTTATTTACTAGTTTTCCTTAACTTTTTGGTATTAGCTACATTAGACACTACACCCTTAAACATTTCATATAATTATTTTCTTATAACTTAGTTTTAAAAATAGTTCTTTTTATAAAATAGCTCATTTCACCAAAAATCCTAATTTGAGTTTTATATTCTTTTATAGGCGAGAAATGAAGAACAAAGTGAGTAAGCCTAGCTCATTAGCTTGACTCGGTAAAACTTGAGGTAGACTCTATTCTAAAGATATTTTCTCACAAATAGCACTAATATTAATTAGTTGTTCTATGAATTGCATATAGAGCTGTGATTTATGTTTTCATATGTTATTTGCATGAGTTTAATTGCTTTATGCATAAGATGAGACGAGACGAGACTTTTACATATCCTTTATTGCTATGCATAGATTTTGCGTATGATATTACTATATGCGCTAGTATTTTATATGCCTTAGGGCATGAAACGGGAGTCGAAAACCTGCATTTACCATACGATGCTTGTCTTTGATTAAAGACTATTTGAGACTTATGAGATGTGAATCGTATTTTTGTGTGCATATTTATAATATGTATTAGTTAATATTGTGTTGAGTCTACTGAGTATTTCTATGAAATACTCATCCCTTTTGAAATTAATATTTTGTAGATTTGGAGTCAGAGGAGACACCTTGAGCAATGGTGGCTTTTAAAATAAATTAAATTAGCTTTATTTTGGAATGATTTGAACTTTGTTTAAGTAGTTGGAAAATTTTTGATGTCGTGTGAGACAGTTTGACTATCACTGACAAATTATCTTTTATATTATCACTTGAATCAAGATATTTTTCCACTTTATGTCTACTCTTGATTTATTTTATTTAAAAGAGAGAAAAGTTTGCTAACATCTTAGGTACCCAAAACCCGGGGCGTTTTTAAAAGGATTTAATAATCTCCAAGAAGTATTAGATTCAGCCACACAGCTTATGGGATTAAACTTTTATATTTGCATTCTCTTAGAAATTTGTCAGATCCCCTTTAGATTTTTTGTTACACAAGATATATAAACAAAAACCCTTTTTTGTACCCACTGCAAAGTCATGCAGAGAAATTACAAAATCCTTAATGAGCCGAATTAGAAGCTTACAAATTATAAGCTTATTCTTCAGAAACACATCTCAAAATTTGAAAAAAAAAATTGAGTGAAAACTAAGTCTTCCAAAGGCTTCATTTTCTGGCCAAAATAAGAAGATTGAGATGAGTGGATATTCCCCGATGAATATTGAAAGAGGCACTTCTAAGCCAAATATATTAGAAGCTAGTCCAGCTTTATCAAGAGCTAATAAAGACTCATCAAATCTGGATATGGCTATAAGCTTGCCAAAAGCTCAACAGGCTCAGAGGACTATTGATTCCTCTACCTCTTTAAGAAAGACTCAATAGACTGTTAATTCTATTACAGAACAAAATATACAAAAGAAAAAAATATGGGAGACTCTTGGACCGCCCATTTGTAAATTTGATTACCAAGTAAAGTATAATCAATCTCAAGATCCTTAGACTCAAGACAAAGGGAAAGGAATTATCTTAGATTTCCAAGAGGGCCAAGACCCAAAAGTAGACTTAGTTCTACTGAAAAAAGTTTAGCAAAAATTGAAGAAATGCAAAAAACTCAAAAATGTAGTGTAAACGAAGAACCATCAAGAATAAGAAAAAAAGAGGACAGTTAGAAAAGAAAAAATTGAAACTAGCATTAGTAAAGCTATTGAAGACACATTTAGGCAAATATTTCTAGAAAAGAAATAATGAAGAAAAAGAAATCTTGTCTTATCCAGAACTAGAGAAAGATTCTTCAGAAAATATCTCACGTGAAGACAATGAAGAACAGTTCAGAAATGCCAATAATTCAGATGGTGGAATGTCATTCGACTCTGCTGCACTCCACAACCTTGGCACATAAAAAAGGAAGACAACATGTAGATAAGATGGCTATTAGCCTATGAAGATAGAGATGGAGACTTTGATAAAAACTAGAAGATTCCCACCACTTTAATAGAGAAGAACTCTCTAAGTGTAAAGAGATTATATACAAGGAAAAAATGTGTAAAAAAGAAAGATTCTTACAAGGGCAATTCAGACTTTCCGCTCTTAAGAATTTTCCCATAAAAGAGACTCTTCAGATAGGCAAAGGAGAGCACCTAAAAAAAACTGTTGTCTTCAAAAGCACTCAAACCCTTCTAGCCCTTTTAGTATAAAAATTCTCAATCTAAAACTTGTATAGTTGCAACAAAAGCACTATTGTGAATTTCTAAGGTACTATTCTAAGACTTTTAATTTTTATTTAAGTCTTTGAGGGACTCCCTAAAAGGGAAATCCTTAAGCTGTAATTTGTTTATCATGTCTTAATCTCTCTCAAAAAATATTTGAAGTTCCTTTTTATATTTCAAAAGTCATACTATATCTAAGTTAATCTTTTTTAACCCAGTTTTTGAGGATTTTTAAGGTCAGTGTAAACTTTTTGGCATCCTATTTTTGTTTTAAAAGGGAATCAATTATCTTAGATATTCTATTAAGGAGTGCCACTAGTAACCTAATAGAAGGAAATCAGGATCAAGTTGATGTGTCTTAGGTAGTGAAAATTAATCAGTATTTAGTTATAAGTTTCCCAATATTTAATTAATAATTCCAAGAAATTCCCATCATAAATAAAATCAATTACCATTTGTTTAAGCACTAGTGGTGCTCAATATTTGGTTCTCATTTTCTTCCCCAGAAAAAAAAACACTTGGCTATCATTTTATCATTTTTTACTTAAATTATAATATTGTCTGCCACATCAACTTAATTTGACAAATAAATATATGTTTGGGGGTTTTATTTAAAAGAAGATGTCAACACAAACTTTTATTTAAAAAAGGTATCTTCTATAACTTTTGTCTAAATAGGGTACCTAATTAAAAAAATTAAAATGTAAATAAAAATCCACACTCTAACCCTTATCTAACCCCTACTACTAACGTTGACTCAAGCCTTCCACTACAAAAAGGAGATAACGTCAGAAACAAAGGGAAAAATCCAAGAGCAGGGGCTGTTTCACAGGAAATTACAAGAGCTACCTTCAGAAAACTGATGAAGCCAATTGCATGTGAGCATCTCAAAATGCGTTTCTAAGAAGGATCAAAATCTGCATATTTGTTCATTCAAAAAAAGACAATTATGTTTATGTATTGAGGTATGGCACAAAATCCTCGAAAGGCTTTGAAGAACAAAGAAAGATCAATCTAAAATAGGAAACTCAATTTGCTTACAATTCTAGGAAAAATGGGAGTCTGTATCCTTTTGTACTGGTGATAATGAGGGTTAGACCGAGATCGCAACATGAACACCGTGATACGAACAAAATAACGACATGTATGCTGTTATGAGTTTGAAAAATTTTCTTATTTCCATATAGTTTTAATTGATTTTTCGAAATAATGTCAATATTCTAATAACGATATGGTGCTTCAGTTGAGATCGCAGAATATGTGCTGTGATCTGTAATGCATAATATCATTAATGTCGTTATGTCAGTTTAAACCATTGTTTTCCTTCCACATAGTTGTGATAGAAATATGTAACCTACATAATTGTACTGATATGATAGTGTGCTTCAAGTGATATCATGGCATACCTGATGGATCTGTACCATATTGCAACATTCATGCTGTTATAGTAGCCAGAACATAATTTTCATTTTCTTTCTGAGTCTGGATTTCTACATCACAGTTTAACTAATTTTGAGTAAATATAAATTTGTGTTTTCAATGGTATGTATTGCCTTTGCTAATTTGTTCATAGTTATATATGTTGAAAATTCATTCCATTTGTTTATCATTGTGTTGTCTATGATTATAGTATGATGGTTGGTACGTGACGGCTGTACTTTGGTAATTTTTGTTTTCACTTAAGTAGTGTTAGTTCGATAAAAATTAGATAGAGCAATAGTTATGAACTAAAATCCATTTAGTTCTTGTTGTGATGCAGAAATGGACAGTGTGTATACAATATAGATAAATGTTTGTTATGGGGGTGAATTTGTGAAGAAAAATGATGGATCCTGGATGTAGAGGGCTGCAGAAGGTGATGAAATAAAGTCGAAATAGATTTGTGTTTCAAAGAGCATTTCATATGTAAAAATATACAATAAAATTTAAGGGGTACTTGGAGTGGATAGTGGCCTCTACGAGATGGAGATAAAATCGTTTGTACCTGGCATGTCTCTGTTTATATTCCACTCTCAACGATTGATTGTGATAAATTGCAATGGTATCTCTCATCTAAGGAAGTTCCACTTTGTATGACTTTCAAATCTAGAATTCACGAGGACCATTTGAATTTCTTTGCGAAATTGGTAATTTGTTTTCTTTTGCTTTGTTTTCATCCAATTTGGGATTCTTAACCTACAAATATGAAGTTTAAACAATTATGAATATAAATCCGCTCAAGTTAGTTTCGAATTCTTCAGTTAATCACTTAAATAAGCATACAAATGCACAATTATCATCCACAACTCCTTTGTCACGTGATATCTACAACTCATCTGTTCACTCATCCAAATTCATAAAACACATTGGAAACACACAAGCGGACATGGTGGCGTAATAAGTGTCAATCTCTATAAAGTTTTGACTTCGTTAACATGATAATGGAGGCATGTCGCGACAACAGCTCTATAACGGCATACGTATAGTGACGGTGATCCTTCTGGACTTTGGGGCCCTCCTTTTACTGTGTTTCATCCACATGGCTTCCCAGTTGAACCCAACTTATATCCATATGTTTGAGCCAGGGGAGGGGCATTTTGCACTATAGGGTGTTAAACATAACTTAATAGTATGTTGTGTAGATTGTTTTGTCACGTGATGTCCACAAGTCATCTGTTCACTCATCTAAATTCATTAAACGCACTGGAAACACTTAAGTGGACACGGTGAGGTCATGAGTGTCAAGTTTCATGAAGTTTTGACTTGGTTAGTGCCATAACAAACTCATGCCATGAATATGGCGCTATCACAGCATAGGTGAAGCGATGGCGATCTTTCTTGATTTTAGGGCCCTCTTTTTACTTGGTTGTACTCACATGGCTTCCTGGAAGGACCCAACTTAGATCTCTGTGTTTGTGCCAGGGGAGGGGCATTTTACATATATAGGGTGTTAAACATAAGTTAGTGGTACGTTGTATAGCTTGTCTTGTCACATGACGTCCACAAGTCATCTGTTTGCTCATCCAAATTCATTGAACATAGTAGATCATGTAAGTGGATATGATGGGGTCGTGAGTTCAATTTTCATGAAGTTTCAACTTTCTTAGTGCCATAACGGACTCATACCGTGAATAGGGCGCTATCACATCATAGGTGCAGTGACGGTGATCCTCCTTGATTTTGAGACCCTCATTTTATCGGTTGCACTCACATGGCTTTCCGACTAGACCCCACTTAGATCCATGCATTTGAGCCAAGAGAGGGGCATTTTGCACATATAGGATGTTAAACACAACTTAGTAGCAAGTTGTGTAGCTTGTCTTGTCATGTGATTTCCACAAGTCATTTGTTCACTCATCTAAATTCATTAAACACACTAGAAACACGCAAGTGGATATAGTAGGTCACGAGTGTCAGGACCAAACCCGACCCTCACCGACCTAATGCCCAGCCCTAATTTCTATTATCCTTTGTTTTGCAGATAGCATCAATACATTATAAACAATACAATGCCATATGCAGAGCAATGAGGAGTGCCCCTAGACTCTAGAAAACTATAGTATGTGCAATGTCTTCATTGTTTGACTCTAATAGTAGGAAAAAAATGAAAGAAAAAAATACAAAAAAGCTATCATGTATAAACAGAAAAAGCCTACCAAAAACTCTACTTTCGATGAAGATAGCGTTGGAGGAGTTCTCCATCTTAGCCTTTGTCCTTAAGAGATTGCATCCCTCATGTAATTGGAGCTTAGTCAATGATTTGCGTTCCTTGGTATTTGGACAGCAATGAACCTAACAGCAATGAAGCATCATAAGGAAATAGAAAGTGGTCATATTTTTGATATTTATGCATGTGAACATCAAATTTGCAAGTGGTCATTAATAAGAGGTAGATTTTTTTTTGGTGCTCGAATTAAATTACCAAACACAAATGAGTGTCATATAAACATTTTTCTCTCATCGTGTTCGTTCTTTGTAGTCCTTAATGCAAGCAAGCAAAGAATGTAAACATTTTAATTACCATGTACTCCATAAATTTAAGTATTCTTATCATGCACAAATGCAAATGCAAAAAACAAATGAAGCTGTTAAAATATAATATAATACGTCATCTTACCAAAAAGTGTTTCTAGGAAAAATGAGAAAGCATGGGGTAATTGAAACTAGACCTTTAAGCATATTGCTTCTTTTCAGTGCAATTCATGTGGACATACAAACATAGGGAGAGACGTACCATCTGACCTTAGCACAAGCAAATATCCAGTTCACATTGCCATTAATTTTTGCATTTCTTTGAGTATATGAAACTATAAAGGCATTCATTACAATGCCAAAAACCTAAGGCAATTGGAACCAAAACTTGTAGTTTTGTCTTTTAGAAAACTCAATAGAGAAACAAACTGGAAGCATTAGATGAGAATTTATCAATGATTCAATAAACAAAACCACTTGATTACTGTAAAGATCCAAAAAGAGTACAGGCTTGAGCAATACAGTTTCTGGCATTCATTGTGAGATGACAGATGTTAGCAACCGACTGCTACAATGGATCAAGAATCCCTTGCACAAGTCTTAAGAATCTTCCTATCTGGCAATAAAGCAAACCCAGCAATATGAGGGCTAGCAAATTAAGAAGTTTGGCATAAAGTAATTACACTCCTATCTGGCATAAATGAAATTTCAGATTATTTGTGTGATTTCTATTACCTTTTGCAACCACATGATCTACGAAAAAAAATATAAAAACTTCTAAGAAATAAAAAAGGAAGAAGGCGTGTGTAGATTCCACTATTTTTTTACACATCTACTCTTAGAGGGAAGAGTTACATGAGAAATTGTAAACTAACAAAGGCCATATGGTTAAAATATTAGAGGCAGAATTATTTAACAATTTTGTGAAAATATTCTAACAATTTCTGTCCACAACAATCAGCTTAAAAGATGAGAACCCATTTGATTAATATATTTTTCTTTAAGAACACATAGTCCAAAAATATGAGTTTTATGTATGAGAAATATAAAATAAGGTTACGTACGAAAATGAATGATCCATAGTAAATCACCTACAATAATCAGCTAACTAAATTAGCACAATTTTTTTTGGACAGAAAAAGGCAAATAATGATAAAAAATTCAAGCAACTTTTCCTACACCTCTGAATCAAACCCCATAAAATTGAAATTGATAGAGCCCCTCCCCCCTCCAAAAAAAAAAAAAGAAAAAAGAAAAAAAGAGAAAGAAATGAAAAGTTACCTAAACAAAAGCACAAGAAATATTGTGGATAAACCCAATCAAGACGTCAACTTTCCAGTTATTTTAATTTGCAAGAGTACGGTTATCTTCAAGCTGCTTTTCGGCAAAGATTTAAATCTGTTGGGACACATTTTATCACTACCTCTTCCATCTTTCATACGATCTAGCGAATCCAGATCTCTCATTATCTCTTCTCGAACACTAAGCATCTACAGATTTCGACAGTGTGCAACACTGACAACCATTGGTATTAATCTTCAGGCGGAGAGATTAGAGAAAAAACGAGAACATACTGGGAGACAGAGAGATTGGAGTTGAAACCGAGTTAGGGCCAATTGATTTGGAGCTGCAATAATCTCCAATATGGGGGGTAAATGGGTAATCTTTCAATTATAAAGGTTTAAGAATTATTTTAATTGCTATTTTTTTAGTCAAACCCTATATGCACAAAGACTTTTGTCTGGGTCTTGATTCAGCCAATTTCCCCCATATGCTAAATGCTGATCGAATTTTCAACACTAATTCTATTTTTTTCAGAATCTCCTCATTGTAGTTTATTAAAATTATAATTAGAATCAAACCCCGACTGAATGGTTTTTATTCTCTGAGAAATAACTTTTTGAAAAGTGATTTTTTTAAACAAAATGTCTTGTTGGAAAAATTATAAATTTACCTGTAAGTTTAATAAATATATGTGTAGATAATGAGTGTGAACAAGAATTAATCTTGAGAAATCAAAAGAACACGGGGAACGAGAAGATGAATTTTAGAGACATACGAATAAGTGACATTCTCACGTAGCACAATTTAATTTGGTGATGATTACATATGTACTTTTTCATCATCCAATAAAAGTATGTCACATCTAGAATGTCATATATTCATGTCTCACTAGAATTTTTGTAAATAATATGTGGCTCAATTCATCATAATTTAATGCTCCATTTGACTCGTAAATGTAGACTTATTTTCCCTGTCTGTTTTTTCTAAATTATAGTAGCTCAATTTCTCTATTGAAAAGGTATTTATTTTTTTTCATTTTTCTATATATACTCTTTATAGAGCGTGTAACATACATTATTATTCCTTCCATCGTATTTAGTTTGTCCATCTTTCTTTTTTGTTTTTGTCCCATTTACTTTGTTAGTATTGTTTTCTATGTTTATTTAGCTAGTATACCCATATTTCCTCTTGAAAATGTAAAACTAATTTTTGGAATATGTAAAATTAAACAAGAGTATTTCAGGACGTTAGTTTCAATATACTCTTCTTAATCCTTGTCTAAAAAGTAAAGTGCACAAAATAAATGGAAAAAAAGGGAGTATTGACCAAAAAATTAAATGTTAGAGGTATTTTAGAGAAAATACATGAAATCTTATTTTTCTAAAAGCACTTCAAATATAGGGCGAAAAAACCTAAATTTAATTTTTTTCTCCACCATGCTAAATAATGTCAAAGGGTAAAAACTCAAATTTTGATAAATTTGAGGTGAAAAAATCCAAATGAAGGGTTAAATTTGTTTGACCCTGAGTTATATATGCTTCTTTTTCTGCTCTTTCCACCCAACTTGCTAGTCATTTTACCCCAAAGTTGAATTAAAGAGAGTTGTTAGCTCTCTGTGTATTATTAATCAATTCCAGATCCTGTTTAATTTCTTCACCCGTTTAAGCTACTAGCGAGGTTCTTAAAGTCTCTTTGGTTTTTCTTTTTGGGAAATGGCTGAGACAAGAGAATTAGGCAAAGCAATGCCAATGCAGACAAGAAGAAAGAAGAGAGTCTACCATTAATTAATTTTTCAACATTTTTTTTTGCCGATAAATATGATATTCTTCTCATAATTTCTGGAAGTCATTCATTGGTGATCCTCCATGCATGGCTGTCTTGGTTGAAATGGTTCATGGCTTTGGAAAATTTTTTTATGTACTTTGGTTATGGGACCCGTCGCACCTGGTCCGTTTTCTTCTTCACTAGTCACACATCTCAAACCCAATAGAAATTATTCTTCATTTCTTGTTTAATCTAATTTCAGATAAAACCCACATTTTTCTTTTTCTTGAAATAGAATTGCAGCATATCTGTAATTTTACAGCATATATCCATTTGTAAGTTGAACACATGGATCATGGCATAAAGATAAAATGTACTGACTGAAAGATTTTTCCGTTTAAAAATTTTATTTTAATCTGTGTGTTGCTATGACGTGCCTAAATAAATTTTGAATAGTCAAACATTGTTATCTCTCTCGTCTAGTCATAACTATAATTTTGTTTTTAAACTTCAAAGGTATTGTACGAGATAATCTTGAAAACTAATGACCGAAATTTATATCTAACCTGAAATTTATAACTAACCAACTCAAAATATTTAACTTGAATTTAGACAACTTCTACTATAGTTAAATTTATTAATCAAAATTCTTGTATAAATGCAAATGTTTTTCTCAAATAATGACCCAAATCTTGTAGCCCAATTAAACCCAAAGTGAGCGGGCTCAGCCGGCTTGGCCAATTAGCCTTGCAGCCCAGCATGGCCTGCAATGTAAGCGGGCTTCCCAATTCGGGCTTGACCGGCCTAGCCTGGCCCAGATTTTTCTACCTATGAACCGGCCCACCCGCGTCATCATGTGGGCCTCTTTTTTTTTCCTTTTTGTTGGGCTACATTTTACATTTAGATTTTATAAAAAACACATTACAATTGAAATACTTCAATTGGAAGTTTGCCACATTTTTTATCACTAGTCTTTTATATTTTCAAATCTATATATATATATATATAAATGAAAGGTACTGTGGTGAAAAGTCCCACAGTTTTCCTGCCCATTTTCCTTAAGGTAGGGGCATTTTCGGGTTTTCCATCATTTTGGGGTAAGGACTGCGGTAATGGGGTTGCCTTTTAAGGAATTTGTCCTAATTTTCTCATCCGCTGCCTCTCTCTCTTCTGTCTTTGTATTCTTGGTTTCTCTTAGTACAGATGTTTTGGTTTTCTGTCTTTGTCTTATTTGATATCTTCGTGGATCTTCTATTCATATCCTCATTTATACGAAGATTTCGTCTTTGTTTCTTATTATATTTGTTAATTGGTATTTATTTGGAGAACATCTTATATTATTTTAGGACGTTTGCTGTGTTGTGACTTCTTCTTCCTTTACATATTTCTTTCCTTCCATTGTCCTTAATGATTTTGTGTTGGCTAAGAGTCCTTCGACTTGTCGATTCTCGGATTTGATTGGTTCTTGATTCGATAGTGAGATATGGGTTTATTTTTTACTTGGTTTAATATTCTAATTCTAATCCTGGAAAGCCGATCTCTTTCTTCAGGTCTCTGTACCTTCACCGCAATGACATCTCTATTTAGATGGTTGATCTGGGCTTCTTATTTTGGTGGTTGATTTAGGGTTAGCTATTAGGGCCGAATTTTATTGTTTGCCCAGTATAAGAATTTTCAGCTTATTAGGTTAGGGGTTTCCCTAATTGTATATAAATATGTTGATTGCTTATTTGATTTCATGCATTGCTTGGTTAATTGACATTCTCCATCATTTCATTTATAGGTAATTGCTGAGTTTTGAGATTTTTTTTTGTTATTTCATGCCATGTGTACAAAATGCTTTGAGTTGCTTTGTATTATTCCATTAACTATCTTGGCACAAAATCAGTCAAGTATGAATAATTACTGAGGCTATTTCGTATTTTTGCCAGTGTAATTATATAGAAATTGCTTTGTACTGTGGATATAGTCTTTTTTTCCATTGGATCTAACTGTAGTCTTTAGCTACAGTTCACTTTATATTTAACTGGATTATAATTAATTTATGAATTTTTTCCTTTGTTAATTGTTGATTTTAATTTTTAGATCTCATTAATTTTATTCCTGCCAATGGCCTCCTTGAACATTAGCCTCTTGACCTGGAATCATATGAGTTCTACGGAATACTCAGGTGTTCTGGGTTGGTCTTTGTTTGATTTTTTATCGCCTTCCCTATTCCCCTTTTATATGTTATATAGCTGCTTTTGTTACAGTGGCGTATGTTATCTCCTTATGGCTGAGAATCATGAGTTCTTCTAATTGCTTTATCTGATTATATGTTTGCCAAAAGAACTATGACTTTTTGTTTCCTAAAAGGGAACAAGAATACAGACATTTGTTGGTTGTAAGTTAGTTCTGTGTTTCGATGCTGTTGGGAGTGGGGGCTTTGTTTGTAAATTTAATAGATTTCAAAAATTACTTAAAAACCCTGGTGATTTAAAACGTATTAGTTGGTCCCTATAATTTCAAATCCTTTCAGGTTAATCCCTCACATATTGTTTTCCATCAAAATAATCTTTTAAGTCCCACTTTGAAATGTTTCAGCCCTATGACTTTCATATTTACCTATTTCATACCCATAGTTTTTAAGTTAGCCATTTCAGTCCTTACAATTTTGAGCTTAGTCTTTTCAGTTCCCAAACTTATGATTTAAATCCTATTCACCATTAGTCTTAGTTCTTTCCCAATTTATCCCTCAAAATCATTTGGGACATATTTTCACTAACATTCTACACTTTAAATTATTTCACTTTAGCCCCCAAAGTTTTAACTTAATTATTAAACTTTAATTTCCAACTAACTTTAATTAAGTTCTTTTATTAACTAGACGGAGTGCTCGGACACTGAGAAAACTAATTTTAAGACTCGTTCAACTCAAGAAAAACCAAGAGGTAAAGTCTTTATTCAAAAAAACCATTTTTAGATTGCGCGATATTAATTGATTTGTATGATGAATGTTATATATAGATATGTGATGATAAGAAATACATGTTATATGTATGAGATCTCTTGTTTATGCACATAATTTGTTCCCTTAAGGATTGAGGACTTGCTTTTGCTATGCTTAACTTCTTCTCATATAAGAGTAAGAATAAAAATAGAGAGATCCATTAAAAACGTGAACTTACATTAATTATATGGTGCTTGTTCACAAAAGAATTTACGGTTCTACCCTAGAAGAATTTACTTGTTTATGTGTACCATTTATTAGATGAATTAATTGATATGCGCTTAAGTCTACTAAGTATTTTGTACAAAGTACTCATTCCTTCCAAATTTACAAATTTCAGCATTCTAAGCCAATAGTGGACTGACAAACGGTGACTATAATTAATTTGTATTATGAAATATTAATCTTTTGGAAAACTTGTTTATCTTTCATGGAGTAACACTTGATAAACTCCAATTATTTTGTTACAACTGTTATGGATTGATGTACTATATTTGCCTTCCATACTTTTAAAACTTCCATTGAATGTCATCGTTTTTCGCATTAAATTATGTTATAAGTTTGCAAGAAAAGTCAAACTAACGCTCTAAGCATTTCAAAAATTTGAGGCTTTATAGCTTGGTATCAGAGTGGGTCTATGTTTCTGTAGACTTGCAAAAATTTCAAAACTTTTTCTCGCAAAAAAGGGGCCTCCGTCACCATTTCACTTTGTCGACTCCAGAGTCAGAAAGAAGGCTTGGACTTTTTCAATTATTTATTTATTTTATCAGATGCTTATATGAACCCTTAAGGGATATGAAAGAAAAATAAAGAATTTGCATTGGATATGGTAAAGGAAAAGCGAGTTGAGCAAAAAATTGATTTTTGTAAATTGTGACTATTTTTAACGGTATCTCAACATTAGTCCTCGAGATCGACTAAAAGATACTAGTAAACCTTACTTAATTGGACTTTTCATAATTAGCATTTCCCAGCATGGCGATGGGGACTAATGAAATCTTTAGGGCACTACAAGATTTCAAGTCGAGAAATGGTGAGTCAGTTCTAGATCATATTGAACGATTTCACTATGTACGTAACTAGGTACGGGACCTTGGCCTTGTACTTGGTGATTTATGGGCTCTCTCATACCTGTTGTCTACCCTTGAGGGTGATATGAAGATGTAGTCAGGACTATGAGAAGGACATGAACGTATCACTCAATGTCATTAATGATTTTGACGTCTATAAAGATTGGCTGGTTAGCTATTGGGGCATGTATTGGGTCAATCACCTTACCCGGTACCCTGAGTTGTCACCGAAGTCCCAGCCCCAGCTTGAGGTTGGTGGTGCACCAAGGGTGAGTTAATTAAGAGCATAGATGACAAGGATCTAGAGGATGATCTCAAAGATGAGCTAAGAGATGATGTCATTGAGGAGTTATAATGAAGAAGAGCAATATTGTAGTAGTAATTGGGATATCCACTTCCTTATTATTAATTTCTGGATTGTAACGCGAGAAATGGTCCCTTTTGTCATTGTTGCTCTTAATTAAGGATCTTGAAATCAATGTGAGATGTTCTACATGTTTTCTATTATGTCTTTGAGCTATTTTCTTGATTTTGCATGTCTCGGGAAATTTAGAGTACATCATTTTATTTTTTTTCTTTTGGAAAAGAAAAATGCCATGAACTAATCAGGCTAGCATGTTGTGAGACTTTCTTCAAGCTTTTAATGAGCTTTGAGAGTCAACTCTCTGAGCCACAATGCCTGTTGTACCATTCGTGCCCAGCCATTACCTATAATTGAGTAGTTTCGGCGATACAAAACTCCAACATTTGATGGGGCAACGGCCTACTTGCTACAGAACAGTGGTTAAGGGATATTGAGAAAATCTTGAGGCATATCTCTTACCGCAAGGATCAGAAGGTGAAATGTGCTGAATTCATATTAGTTGGGAAGGCTGGCCACTGATGGGAGTCAGCCTGCCATACTAGGACTGAGGAGAAACAACGCAACCTCACCTGGGAACAATTTAAGAAAAAATTGACTAACAATTATCTCCCACAGGCTCTTAGGGATCTTAAGGAGATTGAATTCCTACTTTTGATTTAAGGAGACTCGGATATCATGGACTATGAAAGGTGATTCAAGTAGTTTTAATATGCCCCACACTTAGTCAGTACAGAGGCAATAAGGGCTTGATGTTTTGAGCGGGGGTTGTGACTAAAAATTCACACAATTGTGAGCATCCTTGAGTTGCTCATATATCAAGTGGTGGTGAGAAAGGTCTAGACAGTTGCCTTCTCTGTAGGAAGATTTGGTGCATTGCGAAATCAGAACAGTCAAAGGGATCATGGAAAAAGAAAGTGACGCAGTCAGCCTCAATATCATATCAGGAATCAGGCTCCAAACAAGAAACCTAATCTCAGACCCAACAGAGGTTAGAATACTAGTAACACAATGTACAAAGTGCAAGAAGTATCATAAGGGGAAATGTGGATGAGGCAAGAGGGTTTGTTACACATTTGGCCAAGCAGGCCATTTTGTGATGGACTGTCATGCTATGTTTGATCAGAAATCAGAGCCGACTAAGAACCCGAATCAAAACAAGAAAGGAAAAGCCTAAGTTTTTGTGATGACTCATAAATAAGCTATTGAGGATACCGATGTGATTGCAGGTATCTTATCTATCTCATGTATTCCTGTTTACATCTTCATTGATTCTGGTGCTACGCATTCGTTCATATCTGCTGCATGCCTAGCTAGACTAAATCTGGTAAGAGAAAACTGGTAATACCTTTAAAGTTAGTCTACCTTCAAGAGGCATAATTGACACTAATAAGATAGCTAAGGCTGTACCTATAGACTTTGATAGCCTCATACTAAAAGCAGACTTGAGCATAATTGAAATGAAAGATTTTGATATTATCTTGGGCATCGGCTGGTTGAGTAATAACCATGCGACTATCATGTGCCACGAGAAGGAAGTAGTATTTCGTAATAATGGAGAGGACATATTTAGATTTTGTGGATTGAAGATTAAGGCATTTCCTCGACTTATTTCGGTTATGCAAGTAGAAAAACTTTTGGCTGGAGGAAATTGCCAAGGGTATGTGGTCAGCCTCCAAGGCAAACCATTTAACGAGTTTATACTGGATCGCGTGCCCATTGTCAATGAGTACGTTGACGTATTCCCAGACGAGCTGCAAGGCATCCCACCTGATAGGCAAGTAGAGTTTTTCATTGATCTAGTACCCAGGGCTACGTCTGTGTCTAAGGCTCCATACCGAATGGCATCGAAGGAGTTGCAAGAATTGAAAATACAATTGGAAGAGTTACTAGAAAGAGTATTTATTAGACCATGTGTATCACCATGGGGAGCTCCAGTACTCTTTGTCAAGAAGAAGGATGGGAATATGAGAATGTGTATTGATTATTGAGAACTCAACAAGTTGACTATCAAGAATATATACCCCTTCTGAGGATCAAAGATTTATTTGATCAATTGAATGGAGCAGCTGTGTTCTCGAAGATTTGTTTGCGATCAGGTTACCATTAGTTCAACATTAGACCTACTGGTATATCAAAGGTGGCATTCAGGACATTCTGCGGGCATTATGAGTTTGCAATGATTCCTGTCGGAACCAATGCCCTAGCAGTGTTCATGGACCTGATGAATTGAGTACTTTACTAATTTTTGTACAAGTTTGTCAACGTTTTCACAGATAACATATTGATTTATTCAAGAGATGTAGAGAAACATAAAGAGCACTTGAGAAAGGTGTTGGAGACTCTTCAAGTGGAAAAGTTGTATGCTAAATTCAAGAAATTTGACTTTTGGTTAGAAAAAGTTAGATTTTTGGATCACATTATAACTACTAATGGTATTAAAGTTGACTCTTCTAAGGTTGAGACCATGAGTAATTGGTCAACTCCAGCCAATGTAGGAGATGTGAGAAGTTTCTTGGGATTGGCCAGCTACTATAGGTGGTTCATAGAAGGATTCTCTAAGATAGCATGCCTGTTGACTTAGTTGACTCAAAAAGGTGTTAAGTTCCAGTGGACTAATAAATGTAAGCAGAGCTTTCAGGAGTTAGTGGTTGGTTTCCACACCGATATTAACTATACATGATGGGTCAGGCGAATTTTTGATTTACAATGATGCTTCCAAGCATGGTTTAGGTTGTGTACTAATGCAGAAGAGAAATGTCATAGCACATGCATCGAGGCAGCTAAAGCAATATGAACAGAGTTATCTAACGCATGACCTTGAGCTTCCAACAGTAGTCCACGCCTTGATGATCTGGCGTCACTGCCTGTATAGATGTAAGTGTGAGATTTATAATGACCACAAGAGTCTCAAGTACTTTTTCACTCAGAAAGAGTTAAATAAAAGACAATAACGGTGGTTGGAACTAGTGAAGGACTATGATTGAACTATGCTTTACCATCCAGGTAAAGCTAATGTGGTTGCTGATGCTTTGAGTAGAAAGAATATTGGTTAGTTATCAGCATTGAAGACCTTGCAACAGTAGTTGATTTGTGATTTTGAGAAACTGAGAATTGAGGCGATCACCATAGTTACTCCTAAGTGTAAATTGTCCAACCTAACAATTAAGTCTGACTTAAGAGATCGGATTATGTTAGCACAAAGAAATGATAAATTCTTGGAAGAGATACGAGCTAGTGTTGGAATATAAAAAAGGCTAGGATTTGCGCTTACTTCAGACGGGGCACTCGTGGTCAAAGGGTGTCTTTATATACTGAAAGATGAGCAAATCAAGAATGAGATTCTAACTAAAGCTCATTCCAGCCCTTACGTGGTGTACTCCAGTAGGACAAAGATGTACTGAGATTTGCGTGATACCGTTTGCTAGAGAAACATGAAAGGGAGTATCAGGAGATTTGTTGCAAAGTGGATAGTATGCCAACAGGTTAAGGTTGAACATCATAGGCCATCAGGGTTTAATAAATCCGTTGGAGATACTAGAATGGAAGTGGAAGAAAATCTCTATGGATTTTGTAGTGGGTCTTTCTAGATAAAAAAAGTGCATGATGCCATCTGGGTTATTGTGGATCGACTCACTCAATCAGCTCATTCTCTACCTGTTCGTATGAGTTTCAGTTTAGATCAATTAGCACAGTTGTATGTCAGAGAAATGTCGGACTACACGGGGTTCCCCTATTTATTGTGTCAGATAGGGATCCAAAATTCACTTCTAAGTTTTGGAAAATCCTTTAAATAGCGATGGGAACTAAGCTAAATTTTAGCACTACTTATCAGCCTCAGATAGATGGGCAAACTGAACAGACCAATCAAACTATAAAGGATATGTTGAAGGCATGTATTCTAGACCTGGATAGTAGGTGGGAGAACCGCTTAACCTTAGTGGAGTTCGCCTATAATAATAGTTTCCAGATGACCATTGGTATCTATACAAAGCTTTAGGTGGCCGTTGGTGCCGATCACCTGTCCATTGGGATGAAGTTGGAGAGAGGAAACTTCTCGGTCCAGATTTGATAAAAGAAACTATTGAATCCATTGAGAAAATCAAATCAATAATTAAAGCTGTACAAGATACTGTACAAGATAGACAAAAGAGCTATGCCGATAAGAAGAGGAAAGATGTGGAATCTCAAGTCGGCGAGAAAATATTTCTTAAAATGGCTCTGATAAAGGTTATCTTATGTTTTCGCATGAAGTGGAAGTTGAGACCGAGGTTCGTTGGGCCGTTTGAAATATTTGAGATAGATAGAAATGTGGCATATCATTGCCACCAGAACTATCTATTGTACACAATGTCTTCCACGTTTCCTTATTGAAAAAGTAAATTACTGACCCAAGTCATGTGGTGAACATACAATCAATTGACATCCAAGAAGATTTGACCTATCAAGAGGCACCTGTGTGCATATTGGAAAGGAAAGTCCATGTCCTGAGGAATAAAGAAATTCCACTCGTTAAAGTCCAATAGGTTGACGTGGCAGAGATGAGGCCACGTGGGAAAAGGAAGAAGATATTCAAAAAGAGTATCTAAACTTTCTATATCCAGTAAGTCTAATTTCGATGATGAAATTTTTTTTTTTAAGCAGGTAAGGTTGTAGCGACCGAAAAATTTTTCCATTTAAAAATTTTATTTTAATATGTGTGTCGCTCTAACGTACCTAAATAAATTTTGAAGAGTCAAACTTCATTGTCGTGCTTGTCTAGTTATGACTATAATTTCGTTTTTAAACTTCAAAGGTATTGTACAAGAGAATCTTGAAAATAATGACTGAAATTTATATCTAACCAATTCAAAATATATAACTTCAATTTAGACAACTTCCTCTATAGTTGAATTACTTAATACAAATTCTTATATGAATGCAAATATTTTCTCAAATAATCACCCAAATCTTGTAGCCCAATTAAACCCAAAAATTCAAAGAAGCTTACCCCATATGGTAGCCTTCCATTCAACCCTCCTACCTCAGGTAACCTTATAACCAAAATGAAAGATATAAGGACCTTGCTAGCCCATCTCTCCCACCCAAAAATCAGATCTAGCAGCCATTGTTTCCCTCCCTCTCTCCCTCTTCCAACGTTTCTTTCCTCTTTCCCTTGTCTTTGAAATTTTTTTACAAGCATTCAGCATCTCCATCGTTCCCTTTCACATGCAAGCTTGAGCATTTCACACACACACTATACATACATACACATAGCACATATGTAGTAAAAAAAAAAAAAATTCTTCTTCACTGAACATACATTCAAGCATGAAACTAAGAGCAAGCTAGAAGATGACAATGCCCATGGTCCTTTCTTCACCACGCCGGCACCGCCCATCAACGCCGGCAGCCCCCAAGCCGGCCATCAACCGCCGAAAAAGAAAAATCGAGCCTCTGCTTGTGAACACCCAAAACTCCAAGTTCAACCACAGGTTATAAAATCTGCATTATTAGCTTTACCTTGCTACGTAGAACCCAAATATACCAATATTTTAGCAGAAGCCTCCTCCTCTCGCTAGAAAACAAAGCTTTCGAAACTTACCACCTTCAAAGCTTCCATCATTCATTCAAATACTCACATAGATGGAAAGAGCCCGTTCATAGTATTGTTTCCCCTATTTTTAGATGTCAAAACCTTGATCTCTCACTAGAAAATGACCCAAGAAATACCTCCCAGCGTCCCTCTACCTCTCCGCATCATTTGTTTTTGAAAATTTGGGAGTTGGGGCTTTGTTTGTAAATTTAATAGGTTTCAGAAATTACTTAGAAACCCCTAGTGATTTAGAACGTATTAGTTGGTCTCTAAAGTTTCAGATCCTTTCAACTTAATCCTTTACATATTGGTTTTCATCAAAATAGTCTTTTAAGTCCTATTCTGAAATGTTTCAGCCTTATGACTTTCATATTTACTTATTTCAGTACCCATAGTTTCTGAGTTAGCCATTTTAGTCCTTATAATTCTGAGCTTAGTCTTTTCAGTCCCCATACTTATGATTTAAGTCCTATTCACCCTTAATCTTAGTTCTTTTCCAATTTAGCCCCTAAAATCATTTGAAACATATTTTCACTCACATTCTATACTTTCAATTGTTTCACTTTAGCCTCCAAAGTTTTAACTTAATTATTAAAATTTAATTTCCAACTCTTAACTTTAATTAATTTATTTTACTGACTTAATTAATTTCTTTTATTGACTAGAAAGAGCGCTTGGGTACTTAAAAAAATAATTTCAAGACCCGTTCAAATCAAGAAAAACCAAATGGTAGAATCTTTGTTCAAAAAACCTTTTTAAGATTGCGCGATATTAATTGATTTGTATATGAATATTATATATGGATAAGTAATAATAAGAATTGCATGTTATATTCACAAGATCTCTTGATTATGTGCATAATTTGTTCGCATAAGAATTGAGGACTTGATTTTGCTATGCTTAACTTCTTCTCATATAAGAGTAGGAATAAAAATAGAGAGATCTATTAAGAACGTGGACTTATATTTATTATATGGTGCTTGTTCGGCAAAGAAGTAGAGTTCTACCCTAGAAGAATTAGCATGTTTATGTGTACCATTTATTATATGAATAAACTAATATGCACTTTAGTTTACTAAGTATTTCATATGAAATACTCATTTCTTTTAAATTTACAAATTTAAAGTTTCTAAGCCAATGGTGGAATAACAAGTGGTGACTATAATTAATATGTATTATAAAATATTAATCTTTTGAAAAACTTGTTTATCTTTCATGGAGAAACACTTGATAAACTCTAATTATTTTGTTGCAACTATCATGGATTGATCTACTATATTCGCCTTCTGCACTTTTAGAACTTCTATTGAATGTTGTCGTTTTTCATATTAAATTATATTATAAATTTGCAAGAAAAGTCAAACTAACACTCCAAGTATTTCAAAAATTTGGAGTGTTACATAAAAACTTTGCATAATTGTAGTATATTATACAAGAGGACCAGTAGAATTAATATGTTATACTTGTGGTGTACAATAGTTCTGTCTATGTAATCAAACACAAACTTATATGTCACATTTGTATATGTCATATCATGCATATATATATATATATAGATATTTGCAGCTCACTTGCCCAATTAATTAAACAAGTCGATTTGAAATATCTATCGACTTTATGCATTAATATGAAAACTACGTACTGCAACTTATTAAATGATCACAGGCCAGCCGTGAAGGGCACGCCAGTCCCCGGCAGCCATGAATCTCCTCCCAAGAAGTTTCCGACCGAGAATGTTACGGCTTCACTGGCACGGTTTATAACCCGGTATCCACGCCATTTCACCCTCCCACTAGTACTTGCACCACTCCCAGTGTTCATGTACTCTCCATAGTACAATGTGCTCAAACCAAAATTTCCACTCCATGGAAGCCACCCGGCCGGGTCGATGAAGCCATCAAGGGTACATTTCAAGAGTACGGTCCTCGAGTACTTCTTCCATGGTCTACCAAGATACGTCTTGAACGAACTCTGGACTGCCCTAAAGTCTAGGGCTGAAGTCACACGTGAATTATGGATTATAATCCCGGTATTTTCGTTAGGATCATTTCTTCCTTGGGCTGTGACAGTGATTTTTTGGCTCGACATAGGTTTTCGTACGTAAATGTTACAATTTTGAAGAATTGCCGCGGCATCACCGAAGATGAAATCGACTGTTCCATACACGTCGCAATCTCGATAAAACTGTCGATGAGAGTAGACGTAGAGGGTGTCCTGGTAGCCCTTGAAGCTGCAGCTGTAGAAAACCGAGAAATCTGAGCCAGAACGAAGTGCCACGGCCTGATGTTTTTCAGGCCCTGCCGTGTTTTCGAATGTTATGCCCCGAGCGATAAAGCCCTCACCAGAAACGGCTGAGAATCAAGAAAAGGAATAGAAGTAGAAATTAGTGCAACAATGGATTATCAAGTGTAGGAAATAACTTAAGAGAGATTAGTTAGGTAATTATTGTACTTCCTCCATCCTGCAAAAATAGTCTCTTTTCATTTTCACATGGGTTTAAAAAACTTAATTAATTTTATTAGAAATGTACAATTTAATAATATAATTCATTACATATTCTTTCATTTCCTTATTATTTCACTAAGTATAGATACTAGAACATTAAAGAAATTAACTAAGGAAAGTAGACCATAATTCGAGAAGGACAAAAAAAGAATAAAGGACTATTTTATGGGACTGATTGAATATTATTTAAAGCCAAATAGGTCTTCCTTATTTTTAATTTGAAATTGGCTTATACTTTTGAAACACAAGTGGTTAGAGTTGTATGGTACATGTGAATCTTATAAGAGATATGTGGATGTGATTTATTTGATCAAATTCAATAAATTGAAATAGAATGATATTATAATACTAATATTCGTGATTATACATGTGCCTTTAACTTGTTCAAAAGCACATCATGTTAAAGTTTTATTTATATAGATCATGCATATTCATTTTTATTTCAAAATAGAATTTGGTTAAATTAATTAGATTTGCACTCTTGAGACCTACAAGTATTACGCTAATCTCTATCATTCATTTTCAAACAATCATCTATTTCACTATGATGTTGTCTAAAAAATCACATGTTTTTGAGAAAAACTGATGTATTGATTCACAATTGAAATCAAAACTTACCAAAAGTTGCCGAACGGAAGGTTGTGGAACCATCTTGTACATTTTTATTGCCAGTAATAATGGTGGCATCAATTCCATCTCCAATAAACATCAAATTCTTGATAGACTTCTTTATCTCAACATTTTCTCTGTAAACTCCTTTCTTCACATATATGACAAACCTCTTGCCTCCGCTTTTTTTGGCAGCTCCAGCCAAAGCTTCAGAAATAGTCTTATAATTACTTGAGCCGTCTTGAGCCACAACTATATCAGCTTTTGCTGTGGCAGCTGCAGAAGAAGATTTTAGCAATTTCCGATCTCTCGTCGTAAGCCATTCTGGGAAACCATCGGCTGCTAATAAACGACGATTCTGAATCTGATGCATATCATTTCTATGTATTGGAGGTTTGATCATGACCTGCTTGTTGATGGCAAGTGAATTGCGCAAGAATTTCGAAAAGTCACCTTTAAATGGGAAAAACTGCAAGAGGTGAGACAAGTTAAAATCATTAAATCCATTTTTGCAAGCTTGTTCATTGGCAATGGCTGCACTCAACCATGTTTGAGAATCAAGCATGCTAGGCGAGCCCCTCGACCGTTTGATTTGATCAATCGTATCTTCGTATAGCTCTAAACAATCAGCCCAAGCTAATTTTCCTAACTCGTCGAATGAACTTATGTCCATACTTGAAATGATCTTGTGGGCATTTTGAGCTTGAGCTAGAGTAACTCCAAGGGACACGTCGCGAAGATTGAACAAGTTTTCGTTCAAAGTAGCTTGGGGTTTAGTGACGACGAGAGAATTGCATAACTCTGGATAAGGGGTTTGAGAACAACTAAGCGACGGAGTTGCATCACTCGATGCGCAAAAGTGGGTCGAGAAAATATACAAGCTCAAAAATATTGCGAAAGTAGGAATATGCTTATCCATATGGACAAACGAAATTTATGTATGATGCGAAATTAAGATTTCTCTAATGATTTCGTGATTCTAAAGATTCGCAAAATGAAATATTTATATAGAGATTTGCTTGAATTGTGGGGCACACAATTAGTCTACTTTTAGTAGTAGCATTCATGCATTAAACGGCGATGTGACATAATGTCAGGCGTTGATATGAGTACATTACCGTCGCTGCTAGTCATATCAATAACTTGTATGATAACATTATTTATATGACATAATGTCAGGCATAACTTGTATGACATAATGTCAGGCATTAAACGTTATTTATATGATAACGTAACGATACTAGACGTTTTGTTTTTAAATATTTCTGGTAATTTTAGCTAGCTAGCTAGCTGTTATTTGTGGAAATGATGAGGCCATGCAGGATGCATACGTACGTGAAGACAGAATCTTTGAAATTTTAGTTTTAAATAATTAACGTTGTTTTTGAATCCCTCGACAAAATCTTAGAAATTTTAGTATTAAATAATTATCGTTGTTTTTGAATCGCTTGTTAAACTATAATTTTGCGGCTTCGATACGCCACTAGATTATGAAATCAGCAAGTCCATGGTTACAAGGACATCTTGAAGTTTTGACCAAAATATTTAAGGTTCCACCAAAGTTTCCCTCGACCATTATATTTTTATATTTTCGAACTTTCAATTTTTTCTTTTTTTTTTTTGCTGTATTTCTCTTTTGAAGGGATTTTTGCAGTAAATGCTTAGTCAATTTTTTTTTTTTTTTTGCAGGCAAATGCTTAGTCAAATTAATTCTTAGCAACAAATTATGTGGGGGAAAAAAGGAATTTAGCAATAAATTCTTAGTTTAGAGGCTCGTTTAGTCTCTCGCAAATCAAAGTAAGTTAATTAGTGATTTTTCTAGCCACTTGACGTCATAACACTTGATCTTGAAATAAATTTTGGTATGACATATGTATATATATTCTATGTGATATGTTTAATCAATAATAATACACGTACATTCACTGGCGGAGCTAGGGGGCCATGCCCGGCCCTGGCCCCCTATATTGGAAAATTTTCCTTTTTTATTTGTTAAAAAAATTATATATTAAGGTAATTTAGCCGTGTGTAATATACGGTTCACTCTTCCGACCCAGTTTTTTAAAAGCTTCTGACTCCGCCATTGCGTACATATATCTCTCTACATAGGATATAAATTGTGTCC